>NW_026470341.1:0-12145 GCF_026875155.1 Cherax quadricarinatus | reverse complement strand
AACCAAAGAGTAAAAAAATTCTGGCCACAAAATAGAGCGAAACACCAACGTCAAAGACCTGGGAGTGATTATGTCGGGGGGATCTCCCCTTCAAGGACCATAACATTGTATCAATCGCATCTGCTAGAAAAATGACAGGATGGATAATGAGAACCTTCAAAACTAGGAGGCCAACCCCATGATGACACTTTCAGGTCACTTGTTCTTTCTAGGTTGGAATATTGCTCCCACTCTAACAACCCTTTCAAGGCAGGTGAAATTGCCGCCCTAGAAAATGTACAGAGATTTTCACGGCGGCATAACGGAGATAAAACACCTCAATTACTGGGAGCGCTTGAGGTTTCTAAACCTGTATTCTCTGGAACGCAGGAGGGAGAGTACATGATTATAACACCTGGAAAATCTAGAGGGACTAGTACCGAACTTGCACACAAAAATCACTCACTACGAAAGAAAAAAGACTTGGCAGACGATGCACCATCCCCCAATGAAAAGCAGGGGTGTCACTAGCACGTTAAGAGACCATACAATAAGTGTCGGGGGCCCCGGATTTGTTCAACTCCCTCCCAGCACACATAAGGGGGATTACAAACAGACCCTGGCAGTCTTCAGCTGGCACTGGAAAACCACCTAAAGTCAGTTCCTGATCAGCCGGGATGTGGCTCGTACGTTGGTTTGCGTGCAGCCAGCAGCAACAGCCTGGTTGATCAGGCGCTGATCCACCAGGAGGCCTGGTCACAGACCGGGCCGCGGGGGCGTTGACCCCCGAAACTCTCTCCAGGTAAACTCCAGGTATACTCTCGCCTGTATATTCTTCCAATTATTAAGTGATCCTCGTATATCCTCTCGCCTGTATATTCTTCCAGTTATTAAGTGATCCTCGTATATCCTCTGGCCTGTATATTCTTCCAGTTATTAAGTGATCCTCGTATACCCTCTCGCCTTTTATTTTCTTCCAGTTATTAAGTGCCTCGTATATCCACTGGCCTGTATATTCTTCCAGTTATTAGTGACCCTCGTATATCCTCTCGCTGTATATTCTTCCAGTTATTAAGTGATCCTCGTATATCCTCTGGCCTGTATATTCTTCCAGTTATTAAGTGATCCTCGTATATCCTCTCGCCTGTATATTCTTCCAGTTATTTAAGTGACCCCTCGTTATCCTCTCGTTGTATATTCTTCAGTTATTAAGTGATCCTTCGTATATCCTTCGCCTGTATATTCTTCCAGTTTTTAAAGGGTCCTCGTATATCCTCTCGCCTGTATATTCTTCCAGTTATTAAGTGATCCTCGTATATCCTCTGCCTGTTATTCTTCCAGTTATTAAGGGGAATCCTCGTATATCCTCTCGCCTGTATATTCTTCCAGTTATTAAGTGACCCTTTCGTATATCCTCTCGCCTGTATATTCTTCCAGTTATTAAGTGACCCTCGTATATCCTCTCGCCTGTATATTCTCAGTCTCGGCTGAGTGGTTGAGGGGAGTAGACGGTGTGCTGGGGATCTGGCCTACTAATTCACAGGCCTACCCATTTCTCCCGACTGATAAGTCATCATTAAAAACTCCTACTGTTGGAAGACAGCTTCAGTGTTGTGAGAACTTTTATGTGCGAGCTGTGGAAAAGGATATCCCTAGTCAAACATGGAAAATAGTTTTCCTTTTTGCAAAGGCCCTCACAGGCCTCTGCTTCCCCTCTGCCTTTCATTTGGACCTCAGCCTTTCGCCTCTATCAAATGGAGTGTAGAGGCGAATTTTGCTAGTCCACTGCTACTCGTGCCTCTCAAAATGCTCAAAACTCATCGCTTTCCCAACTGAGGGAATAACGACGAGTGTGCAGTTTTCGTGAGTTGGAAAACCCAGGTGTCCACACACTAAAAATTTTCGTCTTTCACTCCAAGACACGTGTGCTAGAAGTTCTGCAATTTTGGGAAAGTAACAATCTCTAGGGAGTTGCATGTGGGGTTTAACTCTTGAGAATTTCTGCCTCAGCCTGTGACCTTGAGCGAGGCACTGCATCACCTGCCTGAGACTTTCGCCCATATTGACTATGTGAAGAGAGGCGAATGTGCGTGCTCAGTTGCCCCTGCTGTTCCTGTGTCCCAACTCTCCTCCTTTAAACTCAGCCGTTCCCTCTATCAACGACGTTGCAGTGTAGGGGTGTATTTTGCTGCCCCGTGGTACTCGAATATGTGAGTTCCGCAAGTGCTGCAGATTTGTTGTAACTATTTGCTGAGTGGATTACGCTGATTAGGACATTGTGCTACCATCATTTACCTACGTAGGCTTAAAATGAGTGAGGAATGTCTGGCCTGCTGGGTGACCTTGAAAATGGCACTATAAGACCCGCATGGCCACTTACACCCATACTGCGTGTGTCTAGTGAGGTGAATGTCCCTTCCTCGACTTTCCTATTCCCCGGTATCCCTTAACTCGTCGCCATTATTTTACATATGGGATAAGGGCGAGTTTAGCTGATCCGGGCCCCAAACAGCGCTCCAAGCCAGTCAGTAAAGGCCCAAAGGCTACATCTGTTCTGAATCCCAGAATGCCTTTGTGAACGTTCTACAGTTTTCCGGCCGTACCATTAACAAGTAGTACAGGGTTGGTAACTTCGGACGACTGTGGGCCCAGTGAATGACCTTGAAAATTGCACTGGGGACCTGCGGGCCCACTACACCCATATTGCCTGTGTCTAGCGAGGTTAATATCCTTTCCTTGTCCCTTCTCCTTCCTCGTTTGGGGAACTCAGCCGTTGCCTCTATTTGCTTGTGGTCTAGAGGCGGTTTTAGCCAGACCACATGGGTGCTTGAGTGCCCGTGTCCTCTGTGCCGCACTCCGCTAATCTTGCAAGTGTCTCCTGTGTGCCTGCCTGCCTGCTGCAAGCAGGTGTCCGGGTGGTTGGCGCGGGCTTGGCGAGCACAGTCAAGCAAGCTTGAGGGTGGCACTAGAAGCTAGCCAGAACGGGCTAAGGCGCCTTGCAGTTATCTGTCCTGGGGCCCCAGCATGTCTGTATACGTTCTGCAGTGCTGCTGGCATACCAGTGTTTCCTGTAGTGGCTTGAGAACAATTTGACGAGCATTGCAGTGCTGACATTTTGAGTGGGACATGCCAGAGGTTCACTTATAAACATAGTAAGCTTGTGGTGATTGGCTTGTACACAGTGAACATTCATCTGTCATACGTGTGCTAGAAGTGTTAAGTGCTGCTTTCCCCAACAGTTAATTGTCATTTGTGAGCCGTTTTAAAGACTTTAAAAGGCTCAGAGTGTACTTCAGTGTAGGGGATCCTTAATTTGATAAATCGTGTTAAACATGCTCTGTCAGTGTAACTGAACTATTAAATACGGTTACATAGTTAAGTTGCTTGTCCTAGTGTCATTTTTTGTGTTTTCTAATACATTTTTCTTTTCAGACTGAAACTTTATGCAAAATTCCCAGTAATATTTAAAATTTGGGCAGTGTTGATCTGTGGTGTGAGTGTGTAACTTATGCTTTGTATTTTTGCTGTGAACAAGCTTACCTGCGTAATGTTCAGCTTCATGAATACTTTCTCTTTGAGTAATTCGGTTACCTTTCAACTGTGTTAAGCAAGAGTCAGCCTGTTAACATCTATGTTCCTTGCCATCTCATCTAGTGGGTCTGGCGCCTAGTTGAAATTGTAATTAGTAACAATTTGCAATCATTATACTTCTAGTTATACATTGTGTAAATTGTTTTAGACTGTTTGATAAAACTGGATTGTGGGTGTTTTAACTTTGATACCCCAATTTAATGACTGCAGACACGCACTGACACATAATAAACACATTAAAACGCTGGTAACTCCAGAAGCTGGGCCTAGTGTGTGACCTTGAGAAGTTGAGTGTGTTTATTAGACCACGGGTTTTGTACCACTCTCACTTATATTTACATCAACAAAAGTGTATTCTAAGTGTTTAAGTGTACCGTGGTTACTTGGTAACACTTGTCATACATAGTAACGCGTGTGTAAGTGAGATTGTTTAGGTACTGGTTCATCTATCTACAGCTGCACACTTATGCTTGCATACATGTATAACATAGTAATGTGTGAGTTACCCAGGATGGACCAAGGAAGTCAACCAGAGTGATTTATCTCATTGTCTTTTGTAAAAATACCTAGTTTTTTTTTTTTTTTTTTTTTTTTTTTTTTTTTTAAATAATACTGTTTACAATCTATGGTTGGGGTAAAGGAGATTGTCTTCGCATTCATTGTGATGTCTGCTATATTATTATTTCAGTGAGGTACATTAGGTGGCAGTAGCCTGAACTAACTCAAGTGGAAGTTACATTGAATTTGAACCTCATGTTTTTGTGATGTTGTCAGAATTCTAATTTATGCTCAATATTACCTATTTGTCTCTCTCTCTCTCTCTCTCTTTCTCTCCTCTCTCTCTCTATCTCTTCTCTTCTCTTCTCTCTCTCTTTTCATTTTGTAATTTGTGATAAGGTGAAAGGGACCTCGCCTGTTACCATCCATTTTATCATTATATGTACCATATTATTACCACAAATAAAGAGGTCTCTGAGTGTGTTTTTGGTGGGGTGTGTGTCGTATTGAGTGGTGGTGGGTTCTGGGTTGAGTATGGTTGGAGGTGTTCATTGAACTTGAGCACTTGTGTCTTGTGATCTATTTTGGACTTCTGCTTTGTAGTGAATATTTGCTCTTGCATAAGCTAAAAGGGGAAAATGATAAGCGAGGAATTCTTGTTTTTGTGAGTCTTACACCAGATTTTCATCACTGGCAAACATGGCAACTGTCATAGAGGAACTATTTTGCAGGGTGATGGAAATGAAGATAGCTTCCAGACCTTTAAAGTAAACAAAAGAGAAAAAGGTGAGAATGGGTTTAGAGCGTCGACGTAGTCAGACTCACTTGACTCGTACACAATGTGATACTAAACGTCCTTGGTGCACAGAGGCTGCAAGAAGTCTTTCTTCAAAGGAAGAATGTGTTAAGCTGGAACTTCCCTGACAACACCCCGCTGCCTGCTAAGTGTGCATGGTAATGGCAGCTGTAAACAAGCATCCTACTCAAGGATCCAATTAGGAAAAAAACACACCAACTTTGTGTTTGTGGAAACGAATAAAGAGCTGATTAATTGATCTACTTGTAACCTTATGGGGATATTAAGCTGCTCCGGGACCCCCTTCAGACATCACCACTTTAAAAATGGGTCAGTATCATAATCTTTGGATACCCTCTTTTGCATGGACCCATCCCATCTGACTTCTAAGTAAAGCATATCATCAAGCCTAAAAGACTTAAAGGAAAACCCCCAAATTATTGCCATTTGGGTAGGTCCTGTGCCCCTCCCCCGGAAAATCTGGGTGCATGGTTTACGTTTCCTAAAATCGAAGTGTACTACCCCCTAAACGTAGGTGTTACAAAGGCCAGCACTATGGCCATGTTGCAGTAGACTGTGGAATACTACATTCTTGGTGTGGTAAGTGTGCTGGGAAACATTCCACTAGGGAAAATGCACAGTAGGCCTGAGCGAAATTTAATGTATAACTGTAAGAAGTTGGGGTTACAGTCTCCCCCAAGGACTGCAGTCAGAACCCAAAACAACCTTCGATGTAAACCTGATAACAGTCCTTTAATGGTAACTGAGGATGGGGCCATCCAGTCTACCCCAGCCCCGATCTGAGACTGAACCTTGCAAAGTGTGCAAGAAACCCACCTCCTGCAAAACAATTGGTGATACAGATGCCATACACACACCAGTGTGGAGGGCTGCCAAACCCCGCTAGCACATATGGACTATGGTCTGCATACGTCCATGGCCCACACCCGAAATGGGATGAGTTTGCATTTCTCCATACACACAATACATCAGTTTAGCGGGGCACCAAAACAGGTAAACCCCCTGGAAATTGGAGATGGTCAGATGCACAGGGACTACTGCATTTAAGATGAAACAGAGACACTAATGTAACCATGGGTACCTGTAAGGTGATGGGGGTTAAAGAAGCACTACCCAGAAGTGCCATCCCCGGAGAGGCATTGGATTCGTTAGACCTTCCCCAATATTATATAAAAACTTTCCAGAAAAAAATTGAGCATCTTGAACAGATCGGGCAAATTTAAAATAATGTAATCAGGATGATGCTCTTGAGCATGGTGATGATGTCAAAAGTGCAGCAATCTCCGTTCAGCTTCCAAGCAATTGTGAGGAAAAAGCCCCTAAAATCTTGCCTTCAAGACTTGCCTTTTATGGCTGCCAAAATGCGAAAAATGCTTAAAAATAAAGGTCCTGAAGATAAAGACTACAAACTATGCTATTTGCTCTTAAGTATCTGCACACTGTAGTCAAAGCATAATAGTTTTCCATCTAGAGCAAGGATTGTAATAATCACTACAAGGATACATTCAAATCTTTTAAAGGAACATTTCTTCCTCAGGAAAGCGGTTGCCTGACTTACATCAATAAATGCAACCAAGAATATTGATGTCATCTGTTTGCAGGAATGGGAGATTGAAAGATGGAGCACCTCCACCAAACTTGCATGGATATTTCAGCTTTTAACCTAAGGTCAACCACTGTTGTGTGAGTATGTCAGAAAGAACTTGCCAAATTACTCCTTCTTGCAGCGAGGGTTTAAAATGCAGTATCAGGTTTCAAAGTTATGCAGGCGATTTTTCCATACATTTTTAATCTCTATGCCCAGCGAACCAAACTTCGACTGATGCTTTACCAGATCGATCAATGTGAACCTACATTTTTCTTGGAGATTTTAATGCCCGACATAAGAATATTGGTGGGTCATAACAAACACCAATGGAACTTAAACTAGGAATTGCCTAAATGAGCATGATATGTTCGAATTGTGGGCACTACTGAGCCTACTCCAATATATTGGTGGCTCTAGATCTGTGTCTTGGATTTAAAATCATAAAACGATGCATGGCTTGTCATAGTTGATGATCTTCTATCTGATCACTTCCCAAGACTAAAAAACTGTCAATCTTGACACATCTCCAGAATCAAGGAGCTAAATACAAAAGGAGGAAACTTTTCTCAAAACCAGAAAACAGAGACAACTTTATTAACCACTTGGATCAATGGTATAAGAATTACGAGCCCCTTGGACACAAAAATTTAATGTGAAATTTTAAATTTCCACTATTTAGAGGTTCTCCCCAGGGTCAAGTGGGCAGGAATAGGAAACAAAACCCTCCCTTAAATAACAATAAAAAACCCAAAGTAAATACTATAATGATCCACAGTGCGCAATCTAACACATGAGCTAGGAGGGTGGTAAGCATACCGAATTGTGAACCCAGACCTGCTGAAAGTTCCAAGCTGCACTTAAATGCAAGGAATAGAAGGAAGAAAAATTAGGCAAAGGAATGGGACAGTTTGTTAGTGGATTAATAGGGCCACCCTTTGAGTTTGGCTTGGAAAGGTATAAAAAAATAACCAGGAAAAAGACGGCTTTTTGCTCATCCTTCCCCTTGAAAAAGCAAATGACTATAAAAGATGGTCCAAAACATCAGGCATGGAAAGCCTTCCTCTCATATTAGAAAAAATTTAGAGAGTCTTTGAAAATGTTGAAATGATTAAATTTTTTGAGCCAAAATATTGATGAGAGTGATTGCCTCTTTAGGTATGAATTAGATTTTATACATAACAAAGGTCGATCAACTGCTCCTGGGAGGTGGTATAACCTATGATATTCTCAGAATCTAAGGCACGTGCCCTTTAAACCCTTTTTTTGGCACTTATAATCTAGTTCATTGAGGGTGTTCTTTATTCCTGGACCAATAGTCTCATTGTGCCTATCCCCTAAGCCCCAACAGCCTGATCATTTAGGCAAGTCCTTAACTAGTTGTCTTTGTAAAACTTTGAAAGAAAGATGCTTACAGACTGTACTAAGAATCGAATCAACTTTTCCCCTTTCTCTATGGGTTCATGAAAGTTAAAAGTGGCAGAACTGTATTTCCACCTTTTTCACTGCACACACCTCTACTAGTTTTTACCACTTTCTTGGAACTAAAATCTGCATTTTTATATTGCGAACGAACGTTATACTACAT
Organism: Cherax quadricarinatus; assembly: GCF_026875155.1. Taxonomy (NCBI): domain Eukaryota; kingdom Metazoa; phylum Arthropoda; class Malacostraca; order Decapoda; family Parastacidae; genus Cherax; species Cherax quadricarinatus. The sequence continues at coordinate 4,087 of NW_026470341.1, read as the reverse complement.
GAAAATAGCCAAAATGAATATTGGGAGCTTACTCTGCTGGATATAGGATACCTGTCAAATGAGTATCCTTTGTCCTTTACAAGGCTTCAGAAGTGATTCTAAAGAAATGTCTTTAGGTACACTGCAGGGAGGGTTCTTAGTCCATGCTTATTTAATATTCTGATTATGCTCTCCTAAATGCTCTACCTGCCTCAAACCCAAACATATAGCTATTAAACTTGCTGAGATATCATGATCCTCAACAGGGGATAAGAAGATGAATTTCCATTCTTAAGAAGTTCAAGCAATTTGTAATCGACTAGGCCTATTATTCTTCCCTTTAAAACTAAGTATTAACAAGCAAACGACATCCCCACCATCTATTGCAGGGTGAATCATTGCTAGTTTAAATTACAGTATCTTGGTGTAGATGTTTCCTTAACCCAAAAACCCCTATACCCCAACTAACAAGAAATGTAAAACTAGGTAAATGTCTCAAAGTGTTGCTGGCTAAATCCCAATATGGTGCAAATGTGAGAATCGTGAGAATGAATTTTACATAGGCCTATGTTAGGTCCTTAAATTTATAAAGCTGCTCAAAGTTGATATTAGCTAGAGAAAATTCTCTCCGACCTTGGAGTTAAAGCAAATGAAGCTCTCAGGATTATTCTTGGCTGTCAGATCTACAAAAGTTCTTAATATGAGGAAGGAGCTTGGATTTCTGTTCAGTGATAGGATTGTTGGAAAATTTAAAATGTTAATCGGTATTAGAATGTTGGGGAAGAACAAAACATGTCAAAAGTGAATCTTTCCAAATGTCTGAGGTATACACACAGTCTAAAAGGATGTGAAAAAGTGCAATTGCCCTTAAGTTTTAACTGCATGACTTTTATCATGTAGGCAACAAGAGCATTTCACCCCTTTCCCTGGAAGGGTTGTTCATTTAATATCACATACTACAAATCCCTCCAAGAAGTCATTGCTAGTAATCCCTTCCTTAAATCTCTTGTTGAGCAAATGCTCAAAAAAAGAAATTTCTACCTAGCTGGAGTTTAAAAAGTTATCACAATTATATACAATGTGGATCTAACAGGAGTCTTTGGCAGGCTGCATCTGTTTTTGCACTTCCCTAGTTAAGAGATAATAATTTGTTGAGTTTGGCATAAGAATTAACAACTGGGCGTTTACCTGGGAACTGAATTGTTTGCAATCCTAATGGCGCTAAGCTAACCTATGACACTGAGCTTGACTCTAAACATCATTTCTGATTTCTATGTCATCATGAAGGTCTTGACTCATGTAATTTACTCCAAAACGGGGCTCATTGGGGAAGGGCCCGGTATAGATACTCAAAAATTAGGACAAGGAATTAATGTACAATGCCCATGGATCCCTACACACATTGGATTATCCTTCATGATAAAGTTGATAGTTAGCCCAAGAAGAGTATCCAGAAGGAGAAAAGTGAATATAATTTGGTTAACTGTGTCTAGCCATTAGGAATAATATTGGTGAGAAGTAAATAAAGAAATTTATTGTTATCGGAATGCAGTTAGAGGCTGGTAGTCTATAAAACCCCCTATGTAACATGAAAAGTAGTAAGTATGTTTATGGAGCATTGCATGTGAACAGAAATGACTGTGTTGTAGTGGCAGGCTTAGGCTTGGTTTAAAGTATTCTGGCAGTTTGGGGCACACAGATGTGATCAAACAAATGTAATTATGTGATCAGGCATATGGTACTCTCTTGAAAACTATGGCTTAATTGTCCACTAATGGGAATACAGGCAACAGTATAATAACTATGTACATGTCAAGTTATTTATTAATGAAAATAAGTACCAATTTAAGCAAATTTCCTAAAAATTTTCTTGTACAGATAGTGAAAATATAGATAGAGATATAACCATATGTATTCTTTTACCCTTGGGGGGCCCAGTTCCCAGGCCTTTTGTGTACTTGCTCTCGCGCTACCGTCCACAGGATGGATATGGGGTGCACAATAAACTAGCCACTTCGGTGGCAAAATCTAATCTAATCTAAATCTACACATATGCTGCTATGTATGATAATTCTATGTAACTGTATTTGTGTATACCTGAATAAACTTACTTACTTACTTATAATAATTCTATGATTTTAGATTTTGCCACCGAAGTGGCTAGTTTATTGTGCACCCCATATCCATCCTGTGGACGGTAGCGCGAGAGCATATGGATACACAAAAGGCCTAGGAACTAGGCCCCAAAGGGTTAACAGGAATACATATGGATTTATATCTACATATCTATAGTTCACTTATCTGTTACAAGCAAATTTAGGAAATTTGCTTAGTATATCTGGTATCTTATTTTCATTAATAAGATATCTTGACATGTCACATAGGTTATTATACTGTCTGTCTCTGTATTCCTCAATGAGTGGACAATTAAGCACATAGTGTTCAAGAGAGTGCCCATATGCTGATCACTTTAATTTACATTTAGTTTGATCATCATCTGTGTGTCCCCCAAACTGCCAGAAGTCTTGTAACCAAGCCTAAGCCTGGCCACTACACATCAGTCAGTCTGTTCACATTGCAAGTTGCCCCATAAACATACTTATCTCGTTCATGTTATCATAGTGGGTTATAGATTACTCAGGCTTCTAACTGCATTCCTATAACAATCATTTTCATTATTTACTTCTCTCCTAATATTATTCCTAATGCTAGACACAGTTATCCCAAAGTTATATTCTACATTCCCCTTTTCTGGATACTCTTCTTGGCTAACATATCAACTTTTTTCATGAAGGAGTAATCCAATGTGTGTTTGGGATCCATAGCAATTGTACATTAATTCCTTTGTCCCTAATTTTTGAGTATCTATACCTGGCTTCCCCAATGGCTGTTGTTGGAGTCATTATATGAGCCAAGAGCCTTCAATGTGACATAGAATCAGTAATGATGATAGAGTCAAGCTCAGTGTCATAGGTTAGCTTTAGCGCCATTTTGGATTGCAAACAATTCAGTTTGCAGTGTAGACGCCCCGTTGTTAATTCTTATGCTAATCAACAAATTTATTATCGTTCTTAACTAGGGAGGTGGCAACAAGAGAGATGCAGCCCTGCCAGAAGACTCCTGTTTAGATCCATCAGTGTATATAAATTGTGATAAAATTGTTACTACAGCTAGGTGAGAAATTTCTTCTTGAGCAGTTGCTCTAACAAGGATTTAAGGAAGGGATTACTAGCAATGAGGGTTCTTGGGGGGACTTGTAGGTATGTGATATTAAATGAACACATCTTCCATGGAGGGGTGAAATGCTCTTGTTGCCCACAGTGATACAGTTCTGCGGTTATAAAAACTTAATGCAATTGCACGTTTTCACAATCCATTTAGATCTGTGTGTATTTACCTCTAGACATTGGTAAGATTCACTGTGACAGTGTCTGGTTCGTTTCTCAACATTCTAATACCGAGTACAGTGTTAATTTCAACAATCCTATCACTGATACTAGAAATACCAAGCTCCTTCCTCATGTAAGAACTTTTGTAGATCTGGGCAGCCAAGAATAATCCTGAGAGCTTCATTTTGCATTAACTCCAATGGACGGAGAGAACTTTCTCTAGCTATATCAAACATGGGAGCAGCATAATCAATTAAGGACCTAACATAAGCTATGTACATCATTCTCACGATTCTCACATTTGCACCATAGTTGGGATTGTAGCCAGCAACAGCTTTGAGAGCATTTAGCCTAGCTTTACATTTCTTGTTTAGTTGTGGTATAGTGGATTTTTTAAGGGTACATCTACACCAAGATATCTGTAAGTTTTAACGTAGCTAATGATTTCACCCTGCAAAAAGATGGGTGGGGGATGTCGTTTGCTTGTTAATTTTCTTAGTTTTAGAGGAAGATATTATGAGGCCTAGTCGATTAAAATTGCTTGAACTTCATTAAGAATGGTATTTATCTTTTTATGCCTGTTGTATGGATCATTATATCATCAGATATCTTATAGCTATATGTTTAGGTGAGGCAGGTTTGGCATTTAGGGGAGAGCATTAATCAGAAATTAAATAGCATGGGATAAAAACTCCCCCTGCGGTGTACCCAAAGACATT
>NW_026470340.1:0-12084 GCF_026875155.1 Cherax quadricarinatus | reverse complement strand
TTTTCACGAACATTTCAAAATTGGCTTACTTGAGCTTGGTCAGGATGATATTTCTCCACAAAACTTTGCAACTCACTCCACTTTGCACACATGTCCTTAATCACTGAAGGGACATTCTCCCCACTCTCTTTTTCCTCCTCCTCTGAAGCAATTTCCTCAGCTGTGATCTGTTGCTGTTGCAGATGAAGGTCTTGCAGCTCTTCAGTGGTTAGCTCTTCCCTGTGGTCCTCCACCAACTCGTCCACATCCTGGCTTATTTTGCAGTTGCACTCAATAAACAACAACAAAAAACAATGGATTACAGTGGAACCTCAAATATCGAACTTAATCCGTTCCAGGAGCTAGTTCTAAATTCGAAAAGTCAAAAGCGAAGCAATATTTCACATAAGAAATAATGGAAATACAATTAATCTGTTCCAGAAACCCAAAAATATTCACAAAAAAAAAATACATTTTATTGAGATTAATTACAGTTTTACATACAACAAATATAGTATTCAATTATATATTAATAAATGTAAATAAACATATAAAATAACATTTTTACGTACCTTTATTGAAGATTGGTGATGGCATCTGGAAGTACAATGCCTGCACTTTAAAGGAGGGGTTTGGGATATTGGCAGTTTGGAGGGATATGTTGTGTATCTTTATACGTACGTATATGCTTCTAAACTGTTGTATTCTGAGCACCTCTGCAAAAGCAGTGGTAATGTGTGAGTGTGGTGAAAGTGTTGAATGATGATGAAAGTATTTTCTTTTTGGGGATTTTCTTTCTTTTTTGGGTCACCCTGCCTCGGTGGGAGACGACCGAATTGTTGAAAAAAAAAAAAAAATATCTGGAAGATAGGTTGGAGGAGAGAGGGAGTTGGAGTTAGTGTTTGGAAGGAGAATCCCCCTCCATGAGGACTTCAGGTATCAAAGCCCTCTCTGGGGTTACTTCCCTTCTCTGTCTTTTAATGCCACTAGGACCAGCTTGAGAGTCACTGGACCCCTGTCTCACACAATAACTGTCCACAGTCCTCTGTTTCTGGTGCCTCTTTAAGATTTCCCTAAAATGAGACATGGTTTTGTCACTGAACTTGTTGCAAAGTGTATGCCACTATGCTTCTTAAATCTGTCAAACCAGCCTCTGCTGGCCTTAAATTCACTATCAGCACTGGTTCCAGGAGTTTTCAGTACCAGATCGGCATGCAACTTCCTTGTCTTGCCGCAAATGATGGTCTCTGAAACACTGTCACCTGCCATCTCTTTATCCTTGATCCACACCAGCAACAACTTCTCAACCTGATCGATTGTCTGCGGTCTTTTTTTGGTTAGCATATTAACACCTTTCGCAAGATCAGCTTCTTTGATTTGTTCTTTCTTTGCCAGGATAGAACTGATGGTCGACTTGTTTTTCCCATACATCCTGGCAAGCTCAACAAGTCTCACACCACTCTCATACTTCTGTATTATTTCCTTCTTCACATCTGTGGTGTTTCTCACTTTCTTTACCACAGGGGTACCACTAGCAAGTTTCTTTGGACCCATGGTAGCTTATTTCACAGTCCCACAAGCAATAAACACAATGAAATAATCGTAAAATGTTTGAATGAGAGCGCAGGTTAGTGTTCACTCAAGCATCAACAAAACCAGACTGGCTCATGGCGCCTGTGTGGGACGCAGACAGAGCGGGCTGCCGGACAGGTCCGGTACCCGGCAGTTCGAAAATAGGGGTGAGTTTGATAATAGGGACAAAGTTGGTTCGAAAAAAGCGTTCGATTTTCGAAGAGTTTGATAAGTGATACGCTCGAAATTTGAGGTTCCACTGTATAATGAAATGTTTGGATGAATGCATGGAGTCTTGCTCACTCACCCAGAGATACAGCCAGACTGACTCACGAACGCGGCGGAGTGGCGGGTGGACGCGTCCAATACGGCCAATTTCTGAGTTGCCGGCCGAAATCCAGGTTAGAATTTCGGCCAAAAAAGCAGCCGAAATCCGATTTGGCTGATATCCAGAACAGCCGATATCTGAGGGTCCACTCTACTACAACTATAAAAGATATAAACCATTCACATGCAAATATATAATTATGCAAGGCACCAAACCCAGTGGAAACAATGAGAGCAAGGAGTGGTGGAGGTTTGATCCTTGTTTTAGCTAAGTGCAAGACAGGAACACTATCTAGTTGTACTCACTTATACTGTATAGTCCTTGTGGCTTAGCGCTTCTTTTTGATTATAATAATAATAATAATAATGTACTCACTTATTGCAGTATGCATGTTAATGTGGCATGTCTTTGTTAGAGAAAACTACAAAGAATACCAGCAGTGTGTAGCCAGTGTCTATAATTATTTTCAGTCAAATAGAATGCTGTTTGTATTTGCTTATGGAAAAATGCTGTGTAAGTGATGTGTATTGCTTGCTACAAATCACCTCTTTCCTACAGTCTAAATATAAAGTTTTTTTTATAATTATACCTAAGAAAAGAGTGCAGTTTCATTTGCACTTAATGTAGGCTAATGTTAGTAGTAACCTTTAATTCTTTCCACCAAAATATAATGCTGCATGTTTTTGTTTTGAAATGTAAAAGGGTAGATAGGTGTTTGTATAGTATCTGGTCTTCATGACCTTAACTGAAAAACTGAAAGTGAAAGCTCTTCATCTGTACCGTCTCCCATCAGAATCATGAAGGGGTGGGTGAGTGTCTGCACCAAAGATAATGTCAAAACCATTGTCCCTCATACAATGGGAAAAAGGGAAAACCTTATTGTAAAGTTTGCCTTTTATAGCATTTACAGTGGATTGTATTGTAGCTCTTTGGGTATACGTATATGTACACTGAAAAGGTGTATATCTTAATGTATAGATTTTGAAAATTTGCTTTAAAATCTGTCTTAGGTGCTGAAGAATCCTGTTAGTGCATAGATGAATTGCAGCCTTACTGACTCTTCCTTAGTTGATATGCCTTTAATTTAACTGGACTGTGGCTATTATTTCTAAATATGTGTTAGTTTTGTATCTTAGATTTGTTCCATATATATACTGAGATGCTCTTAGTAATATATTTGTCTGGGTGAACTCAAATGGGTTGAGGGTTTCTGTAAAGGAATTTTCACTTTAGCAGCTTTCTGATTTTCTGTACTTACATGTTTTGAATTCAACATTTTGAAAAGCATCCTCTCATTCACAAAATCCTGAATTAGAAAGATTTTTCAGATTTGAAGTTTAAATGTTTGATTTTGGGATATTAAAATTCTGGAAATCATTTTGAATTCAGAGTTTATTAATAAGCTTTGGAAAAGTTTTAAATACCACATTTGAGTTTCAAATGAAAGATATTGATTTCCCTATTGAGTGATGATATTCATGTCAGTGCCTTGTCAGTTTTGTCAATAATAAGATGTGTGTTCAGTATTACAATGTGCCTACTAAATCTCTGCATTTTGTAGGTGGTGAAGAGGAATGTAATTGAAAATATTGTCCCCATCCTGATTGCAGTCAAGCATAAGCTGGAAGAACATCGCTCACCACTAATGAAATACCTTTTGCTATACCTGAAGGAAATTATGAAGGATTACAAGAATGAGGTAAGCATAAAAAATAGCATAGGGTCCCAATTATTAAAAAACAGGTTAGTTACATTTCTTAAAATTAGTATCTTAACAGAAACAATATTACCTGGACTGTAGAACATGAGAAAAATAGGGTTTGTTTCTTGAACCTCCAAAAAAAAAAAAAAAAAAAATTATGGAATAGGCCATTAAGCTAAAAGTCAAAAGAAAGCTTAATTTTTTTAATACACTGGCTGCCTCCCACTGAAGTTGGGTGACCCATAAAAGGAGCTTTTTCACTATCATTCATTTAATCATTGTCTCCCCAGAAGCATGCTGATATCACAGCTAAAAATGACCCTCTGAACAGCAAAGTCCCCACCCCTCTTTCAGAGTATAAGCACTGTACTTCCCACCTCATCTCTAAGAAATTTCCTTGCCAGAGCCAGACAGATTCTCTCAAAAGACATCACTGGGTAAAACAAACAAACAAAAAAAAGCTTTAGCCTCCCACTAGCCCTAGACATGCACACATTTATATATTTGCTAAAAACTTGCAAAACTAATACTGTATACCACTTTTTGATAGAGGTGTTACCGCCTGGGTAACACCCCTATCAAAAAAAAGAAAGTCAGGCTGGATATTTTTTCTTCTGTTGGCTGGGCCCCCCATTTAACCTACATTCCCCCAATTTGAACTACATTATTGATCCCCTTGTTGCCATGTAGATCACATTTTAAACACATGCCCTGATATGCTAGGAGCAGTAAATTTTGGCCAAGACTAAAAGGGATGGGTCTGTTGGTGACTTGACAGTATTAAAAAAAATCCTGTCCATAAGTGCTGATGGAAAAAAACAAACGTCTGACCTTGTTTTTTACTTTTTATTAATGCTGAATTAAAGTACAGTATTATTTTTTTAAAAAAAAAGGGTTATAAAATTGGTGGGGGCAGGGGGAAAGGGATAAGGAAAAAGGGAAACTTTGATTTTTAGGGGCTTGAACTCCAGAGGGGGTTTTGCAGCTAAAAAGTTAGACGAGGGGAAGCAAGTGGTTTCGACTTGACATGCTTTGGAGTGTGAAGGTTTGGGAAAATTGGTTAGTAAACTTGGCCCCGGGGTGGGAAAAAAGCTGCACTTTAAGGAGGAGTGAGGATGCGCATTTTGGAGGGTCTTAAATTGTGATATCACACACTTATGGAAGACAAGGATTGAAAAAAAGTTAGTGAATGTGTTTCCTTTTTTTTTGGTTTGTTTCCTTTTGGGGGGGATTAACCATTTTAAAAAAAAAATTCCCTCTGTTATTTTTGTTTTTAAACAAATGCATTCACACTTTGTGCATGGTCATTCTTGCATGTATAAGCTCACATTTATTTGGTGAGTTTTGGTGGAAACCCAAAACCCACAATTTAATAGTTGAAAACAGGGTGCAAGGTGCTTACAGCGCAGTATTGGGTAAACGGGGCTCGGGTGAGCTGGGTTACACACTACATCCTCCATTCCACTGTGTATTCATCTCTCACATGCTTGGTATTACTCCTTTTTATCTTTTCATCCCCCTGTCTTGTCTCTGGATATAAACCAGGCACAAAAAAACTAGTGATTGGAGATGCTAAGAAAGGATTAAGCATGAATTTTGTACATAAAATTGTACATGAATGGTTCACATTGAAAATTTGGGGTTCTTATTGTAAATTTCGCCAACCATGGCTTTATCATACAAATTTCAAGGTTTATTATTGGAAGCAGAACTATGTACAAAAGATAGGTAATCAGCCCTCAGTCTTAAATTTGGGTTTAAAGAGACTGTGTTATAAGGTCTGAGAACGGCAAAAAAGCTGGCACTTATATACTGGCTTCAGGTTGTGGGGGATTGTAGTAACAAAGACTTTTTTCACTGATAGGCGGGGTTTCCCGTGGGTCTACTCGGGGAGGGGTTTGGGTAGTAGTTAAGAAGGTTGTATTCCTTTGAACATTACAGCATCACCTTTTTTTTGGGGGGGGGGGGAAAAAGGGGAACTAATCCAATTTAAAAAAAAAAGGCACATATTGTGACCAAAAGTTGGACCGAAATATATCTTAATATCAAGTCTTCTATTTGCGGTTTGTGTGGAAAACCCAATTTCCCCCATATATTCCTTAAGCCACAATGTATTGTTTTTCAGATAGTGCTGAATCAGAAATGGATCCCATGGGATACGTGTAGCCCATATAATTTTATCATATTCATACATAAAATTTTGGCCTAGAAATTAGTAAATGAAAGTTTTTTTTTTTCTAGGGGAAAAAAATTCTAGCAGGGGACAAGCAGCTGGCAAAGGAAAAAAGAAATTTTTTTTGGTCGGTTTTTTACAAGAACGCAAGAAGGGGCAGTGGAGGAAAATGAAAAAAATCGTTCTTGTTTTTTTGATAAGAGGACAAAAATGTCAAGTGCAAACGATAACCAAAATAATAAAAGAGTGGGAGTAGTTGCAAGGATCATTAGTTCCTCCCCCTGCACTTGCAGCAAGATTTTTAACCCCAAGCATTTAGAAATAAACTTTCCCGTGTCAGTCAGTAAAAAAAATTTCCCTTACTTCTACTAATACATTCATAAACAGGGCCTTTTTAATGTTAGAGCTTGCTCTGAAGGAAAAAATATGCAGTTTCCCCCCATGCAATTTTTTGTTGATAGTTCCATGCATTATCGGATAAACAACGAAGAGCTAGTGCAGTGACTTAGAGAAACAAGGGTGAAAAGTTATAGCAAAAACCAGGGAAAATAAGACACCCGTAGCCCACACCCAAGTGAAAGTAAAATCACTCTTTAATGAACAGGACAAAACAGAACATACCCCTCAAAAAGTTAAAAGTAGGGAAGACTTACTGCGTGCTATTAGCACTCCACAAGCTGAGAATAGTGTTATTAATAACATTACATTTGTGAATGAAACACAAGAAGTAAGTGCCATTAACCTAGATTCAACCAATTCACATGTTGATATAGGACAATCCAGACAACCAAAATTGCTACTTCATCTTCAGAATCCTGAAGCTTATGCAAAAGAATCAGATTTCAGCCGTATACGAAAATCTGCTAGAAGAGATCTTAATTCAGGAGTAATAAAGATTAGTACAGGCAGTTCCAAAATAACTCAAAAGACAGGACGGCTTTATGAATCTGCTTCAAGTGAGGCCACAGATAGTGAGGACGAATCTGTTGCTTCACAAAGTTCTGAATCATCAGCCAGAAATACCCAAAAGATACAGAAATCAGAAATTCGTGGTAAAGTTAAGCGCACAAGAGAAATGGCATCCCTCAGCCCTGTTCCTGCCAAGGTACCACCTAAAAGAGGAGCAATAAAGCCTACTCAGAAAAGAAGTAAAACAAGGAGTAAGTAATACAAAATGTATGTTTAGAATTGCATGGTTGTTAAATTGAATTTTTTTATTTTTTTTTTATTATCACACCGGCCGATTCCCACCAAGGCAGGGTGGCCCGAAAAAGAAAAACTTTCACCATCATTCACTCCATCACTGTCTTGCCAGAAGGGTGCTTTACACTACAGTTTTTAAACTGCAACATTAACACCCCTCCTTCAGAGTGCAGGCACTGTACTTCCCATCTCCAGGACTCAAGTCCGGCCTGCCGGTTTCCCTGAATCCCTTCATAAATGTTACTTTGCTCACACTCCAACAGCACGTCAAGTATTAAAAACCATTTGTCTCCATTCACTCCTATCAAACAGCTCACGCATGCCTGCTGGAAGTCCAAGCCCCTCGCACACAAAAACCCCCTTTACCCCCTCCCTCCCAAACCCCTTTCCCAGGCCGACCCTACCCCCGCCTTCCTTCCACTACAGACGATACACTCTTTAAGTCATTCTGTTTCGCTCCATTCTCTCTACATGTCCGAACCACCTCAACAACCTTTTCCCCAGCCCCCTGGACAACGTTTTGGTAATCCGCACCTCCTCCTAACTTCCAAACTACGAATTCTTGCATTATATTCCCCCACACTTGCCCTCAGACATGACATCTCCACTGCCTCCAGCCTTCTCCTCGCTGCAACATTCATACCCACGCTTCACACCCATATAAGAGCGTTGGTAAAACTTTACTCTCATACATTCCCTCTTGCCTCCAAGGACCCAAAATTCTTTGTCTCCACAGACTCCTAAGTGCACCACTCACTCTTTTTCCCCCATCAAATTTTATGATTCACCTCATCTTTTATAGACCATCCGCTGACACGTTTCCCCTCCCAAAAAATCTGAATACGTTCACCTCCTCCATACTCTCTCCCTCCAATCTGATATTTTAATCTTTCATCCCCCTAATCTTTTTGTTTTTCCTCATAAACCCTTACTCTTTCCTGTATTCACCTTTAATTTTCTTCTTTGCACCCCCTACCAAATTCATCCACCAATCTCTGCAACTTCTCTTCAGAATCTCCCAAGAGCCAGTGTCATCAGCAAAGGAGCTGTGACAACTCCCACTTTGTGTGTGATTCTTTTTTTTTAAAACTCCACGCCTCTTGCCAAGACCCTCGCATTTACTTCTCTTACAACCCCATCAAATAAATATATTAAACAACCACGGTGTGACATCACACATCCTTGTCTAAGGCCTACTTTTATGGGAAAAATTTCCCTCTTTCCTCATACTCTAACTTGAGCCTCATATCCTCATAAAAACTCTTCACGCTTTCAGTAACCTACCTCCCACACCATTTCACTTGCAACACTGCCACATTGCCCCCTATCCACCCCGTCCCTAAGCCTTTTCCAAATCCTAATGCCACAAAGACCTCTTTAGCCTTTTCTAAATACGTTCATTATATGTTTCACTGTAAACCCTGTCCACACACCCCTACCTTTCCTAAGCTCCTGTTCATCTGCTATCCTATTCTCCGTCTTACTCTTAATTCTTTCAATTATAACTTTTACCATACACTTTCCCAGGTACACTCAACAGACTTATCCCCCTATAATTTTTGCACCTCTTTTATCCCCTTTGCCTTTATACAAAGGAACTATGCATGCTCTCTGCCAACCCCTAGGTCCCTTACCTCTTCCATACATTTATTAAATAATTGCACCAACCACTCCAAAACTATTCCCCACCTACTTTTAACATTTCTATCTTTATCCCATCAATCCCGGGTGCCTTACCCCCTTTCATTTTCCCTACTGCCTCACGAACTTCCCCCACACTCACAACTGGCTCTTCCTCACTCCTAAAAGATGTTATTCCTCCTTGCCCTATACACGAAATCACAGCTTCCCTATCTTCATCAACATTTAAAAATTTCCTCAAAATATTCCTTCCTCTTCCCAATACCTCTAACTCCCCATTTAATAACTCTCCTTTTCCTATTTTTAACTGACAAATCCATTTGTTCTCTAGGCTTTCTTAACTTGTTAATCTCACTCCAAAACTTTTTTATTTTCAACAAAATTTGTTGATAAATCTCACCCACTCTTCATCTGCTCTCTTTTTACATTGCTTCACCACTCTCTTACTTTTCTCTTTTCTCCATATACTCTTCCTCTTGCATCACTTCTACTTTGTAAAAACTTCTCATATGCTAACTTTTTCTCCCTTACTACTCTCTTTACATCATCATTCCACCAATCGCTCCTTTTCCCCTCCTGCACCCACTTTCCTGTAACACAAACTTCTGCTGAACACTCTAACACTACTTTTTTAAAACCCTACCCCATCCCTCTTCGCCCATTCCCTTTGCTCTCATTAGCCCATCTATCCTCCAATAGCTGTTTATATCTTACCCAAAACTGCCTCCTCTTTTAGTTTATAAACCTTCACCTTCTCTTCCTGATGCTTTTATTCTCCTTGTATCCCATCTACCTTTTACTCTCAGGGGTAGCTACAACTAGAAAGTGATCTGATATATCTGTGGCCCTCTATAAACATTTTACACCCTGAGTCTACTCAACAGTCTTTTATTACCAATACATAATCCAACAAACTACTGTCATTTCGCCCTACATCATAGTTGTATACTTATTTATCCTCTTTTCTTAAATATGTATCCCTATAACTAAACCCCTTTCTATACAAAGTTCAATCAAGGGCTCCCATTATCATTTACACCTGGCACCCAAAATTACCTACCACACCCTCTCTAAAAGTTTCTCCTACTTTAGCATTCAGATCCCCAACCACAATTACTCTCTCACTTGGTTCAAAGGCTCCTATACTTTTAAATTTAAAACATCCCCCAAAATCTCTCTCTCTCCTCTCATTCCTCTCTTCCCCAGGTCCCATACACGCTTTTATGACCATTCTGCATCCAACCTTTACTTTTAAATCCACATAATTCTTGAATTTACACATTCATATTTCTCTTTTCTCCTTCCATAACTGATCATTTAACATTACTGCTACCCCTTCCTTTGCTCTAACTCTCTCAGTACTCCAGATTTAATCCCATTTATTTCCCCCCACTGAAACTCTCCTACCCCCTTCAGCTTTGTTTCGCTTGGGCCAGGACATCCAACTTCTTTTCATTCATAACATCAGCAATCATCTGTTTCTTGTCATCCGCACTGCACCCACGCACATTTAAGCAACCAGTTTTATAAAGTTTTTCTTCTTCTCTTTTTTAGTAATTGTATACAGGAGAAGGGGGTTTCTAGCCCATTGCTCCCGGCATTTTAGTCGCCTCATTACGCACGCATGGCTTACGGAGGAAGATCTTTTCCACTTCCCCATGGACAATAGAAGAAATAAAAAAGAACAAGAGCTATTTAGAAAAAGGAGAAAAAACCTAGATGTATGTATATATATATATGCATGTGCGTGTCTGTGAAGTGTGACCAAAGTGTAAGTAGGAGTAGCAAGATATCCCTGTTATCTTAGCGTGTTTATGAGACAGAAAAAGAAACCAGCAATCCTACCATCATGCAAAACAGTTACAGGTTTTTGTTTCACAGTCATCTGGCAGGACGGTAGTACTTCCCTGGGTGGTTGCTGTCTACCAACCTACTATTATATTATATTAAAGAATAAGCACCAAACAGTTTAAATTCATAAAAATCTTAGTTATCTGGTCAATTAAAGTACATTAATACTTTTATTGGCTAGATAATGTGTACAGTATTTGTATAGCATTAGCTTCACGCTCAAACTACCATTCTTGGTGATTTGATCCTTTTTCTTGTCTACTCACTGCCCTTTAAAGAAATATTATTTTTAATTTTTATCATTCATTATCTTTAAATGACCCTTTTTGTTATTTACAATACAAAGTGGAATTGTACTAAGTGCTAATATTATCTTCAATTGCAATAAAATTATAATACAGGTCCGCCATCACAAATCCGGCAATCAGTTATTCGGTTCCTTCAGTTATTTGGCACTAATTTTGGCTAGCATAATTTCAAATTTCCAGGGTCGCCACACCAACCTGCTGGTACTGTTTGGTGGCGCTACTTGCTGCATAAATCATTCCAATTTCTTTTTCTCCATTTATTGTTTTAACCTGCTTACTTTTAGCCCTACCATGGTTCCAATGAATAAAAGAGATGCTTCTCATTATGTAAAGCACCTATGCAGTACATTATCCATTAAAGATAAGGAGGCTTTGAAGCCACTGTCAGTTGCCATGAGCTCAGTCACATGAAGCAGGAGAATATACTTTATTATTACGCTAATATCAACACTACAGCTTATTTGTCTGTCACAATTGATCTAATATGACATAATAAACAATATAAATAACATAAAACATGTTAAATACTCGAGAATGAATAATATTTGGCATAATACCGAGCAGTTCGATGGAGGTATGAAGTGGATATGGTATACAAGTACCATTCTCCTATCCCTGTCTTGGGGGCTTATATTAGAGAAAACGGAGTATAGCACAGGGCTAACTGTGATATACACTCGTACTGCACCATAAACCTGAAACAAAAAAGTTATTTTCTCGATATAGATTATCACACATAGCGGCATATGTGTAGAGAACCTAGGATAACCCAAAAAAGTCAACGTGGCTTATTTTTAGTACCTGGCTTGGGTTAGCCATATATGATTTTTGGTAAATATTCGATTCCCAGCCAGGGTAGAAACATTAGGCGTGTTTCTTTACACCTGTTGTCTATGTTTACCCATCAGTAAATAGGTACCTGGGTGTTAGCCAACTAGTTTGGGTGTTATCCTGGGACACTGACCTAATTTTCTTGAAATACAGTGGACCCCCGGTTAACGATTTTAATCCGTGCAAGAGGGCTCATCGTTATGCGAAATAATCGTTATGCGAATTAATTTTCCCCATAAGAAATAATGGAAATAAAATTAATCCGTGCAAGATGCCCAAAAGTATGAAAAAAAATTTTTTTTAAACCCCATGAATGTTAATTTTAATACACACAAAATGAAAAGGATGCACAATTACAGACATTACTTTTATTGAAGATTGGTGATGATTGATGGGATGGGGGGGGAGGGGAGAGATTATCTTCTTTCTGTTTTTGAAGGGGAATCCTTCCCCTTTGGACTTTAGGTGCAAGTCCTTTTCTGGGGTTTCTTTTCCC
>NW_026470339.1:0-11571 GCF_026875155.1 Cherax quadricarinatus | reverse complement strand
ACAACACAGGAAGGAGATTTCACTATAAAACTAGACACGTTATCTCCCAAAGGTCTGGTCAGCCATGTTGTGATGGTTATGTGAGCCTGCTGGTTGCTAGCACCAACAACCTGGTTGACCAGGCTGTGATGGAAGACCCCTTGATACCGATCACGGTATGCTTGCAACCGTCCGAGTTAAATCTCTCGTGCTTTTTGGATTCCTAATGATTGATAGACACAATACGGGGGCTACAAGAATTTGCAACCCACAATACCGCGGCTGCAACATTTCACAACTAACCCACCATGTCGACAATAAATCTCAGACGACGTTTCGCTCTGATCTAGACCATTGTCTAGTTACCAGTGAGAAGGGAGAAAGGAAGAAACCCTGCCCTGTCTATAATGGACCGAAACGTCGTTTTAAGCAACGAGGTTTTGATTTGAGGAAGTTTAACGTAAGTTAAGGAAGCACATTCAGTGTCGTGCACAACTCGGTGTGTTAAGGTAGCTTACTCTGGTTGGTAACAGTGTAGCAAGGTACATTTGGGAATTGATACGAATGTATTCAGCTCTTACAAACTAATTGAGGTTTACATACGCAGTGAGGACTTGCAGATGCATTTATCTCTTACGAACACACTCAGATCTTACAAGCGCTTTCAAGTCTTACGAACGGAAAGCACGTCTCTCTCGTCAATGTAAATTTCCGTCGTGAAATTCTAAGCCCAAACACAGCGAAGCAACGAGGAGACCTGAGTAAATCCTCTGTTGGACTGTCAGGCCGTGACATTCCCCGATGCTAAGACACAGGATTAAGTCGGCTTCAGTTGTCTCTGTTTTCGTCCACACCCAGAGGGGCAGAAATACCTCCATGCTTTCCCCTGTTGACTAAGGAAGCCATGCTAACAAGGGGCAGGAAGTGGCTCTCTCAGAATTCTGAAGGGACAAAAATATACATTGCTACTAGGACTTTGATGGCTTGAGCGAACCTTTAAGTATGTGGTTTATTTGCGTCTCTGGAAACGTGGGGGTAAATTTGTGTACCTTCTGAACGACCGGAGAGTGGTTCCTGCGAGTTGTTAGCACAGACAGACTAATTGATCAGGTCATCAAGCATGAGGCCTCGTCTGGGACAGGGCAGCATGGGAGATAACCATAGGTAGACAAATTCTTTTGAAATTGTGCATAGCATAGCAAAATATTCATGTGTGACAGGTAGATTTTTGTTAATTGTTTTGTTAGTTAAAATCTATCTACTGCACTACATTCTCCCTTTATACCTAAATTAGGTATTAAACTCTTAGTACAGTATTTACCCACTGAGAAATATACACCTGGGAGTATACCCACTGAGAAGTACATGCTTTTCGGCGTATATACTCTGTGTAATTCGTTATACAGCACATTTTCTAACCAGAAATAATTCATATGTGCAATTTTTAATAATTTTTCCCTCTGTAACAAGAGCAAATTAATATGAGGAATCCCTTTAAACAACCAAACAAATTAATGAAACCATACCATTGTAACAATGGCAATACGGCCATCATTTGCCAACTCAAAAAAAAAATATGAATTAGACTTTCAATAAATATAATCTATAGCTGTTCAAAGGCTGTTTACCAGAAAAAAAAATAGTTTCAGTTGTTTATATTAAATGTTAGAAAAGTTTAATTAATTGTATTTTATTAGGAAATGAATGTATGTAATGTATGTGTGTGTGTGTGTATTGTAGAAGCCTGTTTTTTGGCTCACATACCTGGAATATACCCGCGATGGCCAAATTAAGCAGGTTGTTGTTGACTGAGAGCCGCAGACGTCGGAGCTGTAGCCTGTTGGGTAGTTGTATGTGACAGGTTGTTGTTGCATTGTTTACTAGCACTAGGATGGGTCACTGTGCCACCACCAGGATGGATCACTGTGCCACCAGCAAGATGGATCACTGTGCCACCACCTGAAGGGAATACTGTACAGCCAGCAGGAAGGATCACTATACCATCTCTACCACCAGAAAGACCACTATACTACCACCAGCACCACCACAGGACCACTATTCCACTACCACCAGAGGGACTACCACACCACCACCAGAGGGACCACCACACCACCACCACCAGAGGGACCTCTGCACCACCACCACCACCAGAGGGACCACTACACCACCACCAGAGGGACCACTATATCACCACCACCAAAGGGGACACTATGCCACCAACACCACAGGGGACACTATACCACCACCACTAGAGGGACCACTGCACCACCACCACAACCACTAGAGGGCCCGCTATACTACCACCACGACCACTAGAGGGACCACTATACCACCACCAGAGAGGACACTACCACCACCACCAGAGAGGACACTATACCACCACCACTAGAGGGACCACTACACCACCACCACCACTAGAGGGACCGCTATATCACCACCACCACCAGAGGGACCACTACACCACCACCAGAGGGACCACTACACCACCAGAGGGACCACTATACCACCACCACCAGAGGGACCACTACACCACCAGAGGGACCACTACACCACCACCAGAGGGACCACTACACCACCAGAGGGACCACTATACCACCACCACCAGAGGGACCACTACACCACCAGAGGGACCACTATACCACCACCACTAGAGGGACCACTACACCACCACCACCACTAGAGGGACCGCTATATCACCACCACCACCAGAGGGACCACTATACCACCACCACCAGAGGGACCACTACACCACCACCAGAGGGACCACTACACCACCAGAGGGACCACTATACCACCACCACCAGAGGGACCACTACACCACCAGAGGGACCACTATACCACCACCACCAGAGGGACCACTACACCACCAGAGGGACCACTATACCACCACCACCAGAGGGACCACTACACCACCAGAGGGACCACTATACCACCACCACCAGAGGGACCACTACACACCACCAGAGGGACCACTACACCACCACCAGAGGGACCACTACACCACCACCAGAGGGACCACTACACCACCACCAGAGGGACCACTACACCACCACCAGAGGGACCACTACACCACCACCAAGAGGGACCACTATACCACCACCACCAGAGGGACCACTATACCACCACCACCAGAGGGACCACTATACCACCACCACCAGAGGGAACACTATACCATCACCACCACCACCACCACAGGGACCACAATACCACCACCACCACACAGGGACCACAATACCACCACCACCAAGGGACCACTATACCACCACCACCAGAGGGACCACTATACCACCACCACCAGAGGGACCACTACACCACCACCAGAGGGACCACTACACCACCACCAGAGGGACCACTACACCACCACCAGAGGGACCACTGCTACTAGAAGGACCACTATACCACCACCACCAGAGGGACCACTATACCACCCCACCAGAGGGACCACTATACCACCACCACCAGAGGGACCACTATACCACCACCACCAGAGGGACCACTATACCACCACCACCAGAGGAACCACTATACCACCACCACCAGAGGGACCACTATACCACCACCACCAGAGGGACCACTATACCACCACCACCAGAGGAACCACTATACCACCACCACCAGAGGGACCACTATACCACCACCACCAGAGGGACCACTATACCACCACCACCAGAGGGACCACTATACCATCACCACCACCAGAGGGACCAACTATACCACCACCACCAGAGGGACCACTATACCACCACCACCAGAGGGACCACTATACCACCACCACCAGAGGAACCACTATACCACCACCACCAGAGGGACCACTATACCACCACCACCAGAGGGACCACTATACCACCACCACCAGAGGAACCACTATACCACCACCACCAGAGGGACCACTATACCACCACCACCAGAGGGACCACTATACCACCACCACCAGAGGAACCACTAAAACCACCACCACCAGAGGGACCACTATACCATCACCACCAGAGGAACCACTATACCACCACCACCAGAGGGACCACTATACCACCACCACCAGAGGAACCACTATACCACCACCACCACCAGAGGGACCACTATACCACCACCACCAGAGGAACCACTATACCACCACCACCACCAGAGGAACCACTATACCACCACCACCAGAGGAACCACTATACCACCACCACCACCAGAGGGACCTCATACCATCACCACCAGAGGAACCACTATACCACAACCACCAGAGGAACCACTATACCACCACCACCAGAGGAACCACTATACCACCACCACCACCAGAGGGACCACTATACCACCACCACCAGAGGGACCACTATACCACCACCACCACCAGAGGAACCACTATACCACCACCACCAGAGGAACCACTATACCACCACCACCACCAGAGGGACCACTATACCACCACCACTACCAGAGGGACCTCATACCATCACCACCAGAGGAACCACTATACCACCACCACCAGAGGGACCACTATACCACCACCAGAGGGACCACTATACCACCACCACCAGAGGGACCACTATACCACCACCACCAGAGGGACCACTATACCACCACCCACCAGAGGGACCACTATACCACCACCACCACCAGAGGGACCTCATACCACCACCACCAGAGGACCACTATACCACCACCACCAGAGGACCACTATACCACCACCACCAGAGGGACCACTATACCACCACCACCACCAGAGGGACCACTATACCACCACCACCAGAGCGACCACTATACCACCGCCACCACCACCAGAGGGACCACTATACCATCACCGCCAGAGGAACCACTATACCACCACCAGAGGGACCACTATACCACCACCAGAGGGACCACTATACCACCACCGCCACCAGAGGGACCATTATACCACCACCAGAGGGGACACTACCACCACCACCAGAGAGGACACTATACCACCACCACTAGAGGGATCACTACACCACCACCACCACTAGAGGGACCGCTATATCACCACCACCACCAGAGGGACCACTATACCACCACCACCAGAGGGACCACTACACCACCACCAGAGGGACCACTGCTACTAGAAGGACCACTATACCCCCACCACCAGAAGTACCACTATACCCCCACCACCAGAGGGACCACTATACCATCACCAGAGGGACCACTGTACCGCCACCATCAGAGGAACCACTATACCACCACCACCACCACCACAGGGACCACAATACCACAACCACCAGAGGGACCACTATACCACCACCACCACCAGAGGGACCACTATACCACCACCACCACCAGAGGGACCACTATACCACCACCACCACCAGAGGGACCACTATACCACCACCACCAGAGGAACCACTATACCACCACCACACCAGAGCGACCACTATACCACCGCCAGAGGGACTATTATACCACCACCACCACCACCACCAGGGGACCACCACCACCACCACCAACAGAGGGACCACTATACCACCACCCTAGGGAGCACTATACCACCACCACCACCTAGGGAGCACTATACCACCACCACCCTAGGGAGCACTATACCCCCACCTCCACCCTAGGGAGCACTATACCACCATCACCCTAGGGAGCACTATACCACCACCACCCTAGGGAGCACTATACCACCACCACCCTAGGGAGCACTATACCACCACCACCACCTAGGGAGCACTATACCACCACCACCTTAGGGAGCACTATACCCCCACCTCCACCCTAGGGAGCACTATACCACCACCACCTTAGGGAGCACTATACCACCACCACCCTAGGGAGCACTATACCCCCACCTCCACCCTAGGGAGCACTATACCACCACCACCCTAGGGAGCACTATACCACCTCCACCCTAGGGAGCACTATACCACCACCACCCTAGGGAGCACTATACACACCACCACCTTAGGGACACTATACCCCCACCTCCACCCTAGGGAGCACTATACCACCACCACCTTAGGGAGCACTATACCACCACCACCCTAGGGAGCACTATACCCCCACCTCCACCCTAGGGAGCACTATACCACCACCACCTTAGGGAGCACTATACCCCACCTCCACCCTAGGGAGCACTATACCACCACCACCTTAGGGAGCACTATACCACCACCACCCTAGGGAGCACTATACCCCCACCTCCACCCTAGGGAGCACTATACCACCACCACCCTAGGGAGCACTATACCACCACCACCCTAGGGAGCACTATACCACCACCACCCTAGGGAGCACTATACCACCTCCACCCTAGGGAGCACTATACCACCACCACCCTAGGGAGCACTATACCACCACCACCTTAGGGAGCACTATACCCCCACCTCCACCCTAGGGAGCACTATACCACCACCACCCTAGGGAGCACTATACCACCATCACCCTAGGGAGCACTATACCACCACCACCCTAGGGAGCACTATACCACCACCACCCTAGGGAGCACTATACCACCACCACCACCTAGGGAGCACTATACCACCACCACCTTAGGGAGCACTATACCCCCACCTCCACCCTAGGGAGCACTATACCACCACCACCTTAGGGAGCACTATACCACCACCACCACCCTAGGGAGCACTATACCACCACCACCTTAGGGAGCACTATACCACCACCACCACCTAGGGAGCACTATACCACCACCACCCTAGGGAGCACTATACCACCACCACCTTAGGGAGCACTATACCCCCACCTCCACCCTAGGGAGCACTATACCACCACCACCTTAGTTAGCACTATACCACCACCACCACCTAGGGAGCACTATACCACCACCACCCTAGGGAGCACTATACCACCACACTAGGGACCTGTTTCACTCACCATGGCATCACCTACGGTACGTAAGTGAGCAAGATGGCAGGAGGTTCTTTTATATTTACCCGGCGCCGGTAATGGATGGTTCTCATACCTGGTAGAAATTCCCTTAGACGAGAATATCGAGTGTTTTCATCAGTGTCAGCGGTGGGTGCTGAGGGCGACACCTTGGCGATAATGGTATTTGTATCCTCACGCTCACGCAAAATGACCTAATGCATCATCACCACATCATCGCCCTTCCATGGTGGTGCCTTCATGTCACTGAGGGGCTCCTTTTCCAAGGGACATGAGCTGATCTACCATTCCTTGGGACGACACTTTTCTTGTTAATTTACTTTTTAAGGGTACAGGCAGCCGCTATTTTGGATACTAATAATTCATTACATTTCGTGGGTTAATACAGCACCCGGCTGAAACTGACCTAGGACGAAGTAGCATCAGTAGCTGTTTCTGGGTGTTGTTACCCTTAATTGACCACGCTATCAACCAGGAGACTCGGTCTGAAACCGCACCGCGAGTCGATGATCCCAGTAACTATCTACCAGTGAACATCAGATCCCTGACGCGGACGAGGGAGCACTCGATAAGGGCTGTGTTCTACCCGAGGGTAACACACAGAAATCCATATGGATAGTGCAGCCTCATACTGAACTTTTGGTAGTCTCTTATTAAAAAAAAGCTTATTAAAAAAAAGATTACTTAAGCAGTAAAGATTGCAAAACAAATACTTCCCCAGTGGTGTCCGTGTCTCCGTAATTTCCTAAAATATTGTATAGTACATTTTTAGCCCGTGAGCAAAATGAAATACTCAATATTTTTAGCATCAAACATCACTATCTTCCAAACATCAATATAAATACAGAGTTTTAATCCACACTCTCGTGGGCAGGGATAAAGGGAGTTTTGGACAGTGTTCATTTTAAATTCGGTTGGATAAATAATTTTCTTTACCTCCGCTACTTACATTGTTTGCTACGCTCTAAGTCTTCCGTAAACAGACTCGTTGGGGGCCAAAGGATTTTTTCTCTTTGATGCACTTTGTATACCTTTGTTGCTGATCACAAGTTTGCGGTCTATAACTAAACGAGATGAGATGGGTGGAGGCTGCGATGCCGTGCTTCCTGATTGAGATGCACAGCATCAGGCATTAGTGATGCCATGGCTTTGGTTACCTCCTTTGTGACAATGTTGCCTAATGTGCAAAGTTGGTCCTCTTAATCTTTGACCCATCAAAAAGGGGCTTCAAGCGAATAGAAGAATTTTTTTTGACTTACTCTTTAGAGTAAGTCATTTGTTACTAACTAAATTGGGTACAGCAGCAGCAGTAAGCTACTACCTGCTCTTTATAATACGCTATCTTTGGCAAGGAAGAACGGGTAGAAGCAAAGATATTTTGTTCGTCAGGAGAAATGATAAAGTCTTCGCTAACCATGTGATGACCAGCTTGGTGAGGCTTAGTTATTTGATCGAGATCTTCCTCTGGTTTTAATATTCGAGCCTCGGGGCTGTTAGAGGCCACTTGGGGTCAACGATCAAAATTCTTGCAGTAGTAATGAAATTGCTGGATAAGTTATCTTGAATAATATTAACATACCTTAATTCAGAACATTTTTTTAGAGGAAACGTTTCACTACGAGGGGCGAAACGTTTCCATTAATAAATGTCCTGAACTGTCGATATCAACAGACCATTTTTCATACCTTAATTCTTTTATAATAAAATCAGGTTCAGTTAATTAGACAATCATGTAATAATTTACGAACATGTATTACACTTGTATGTAATATTACATGTTATATTTTTCATACATATTACACGCACATTTACGTACACATTACACGTACATGCAATATCACATCTGACGCTTCACATTACATAGGTTAGCCTCAGAAAGCATAAGGTTGATCCCAGTTTTACACATTAAATAACGAAATTACAGGTCATTAGAGTGGAGACGATGGTATTTGTTACAATGTGTAAAACACCCCAAATGAATCATTTTCAACCTTTCTCACTGGTTAGCTACCAACCACTACTCTGTAAATATACTTAAAACCACATTTAAATGCGCGACTCTTAATTAAAATTCCACTTTTTGGCCTTCAGTTTCTTTTTTTCGTTTTTGCTCTCGAAATTTATATTGTCGTAAAACGCGGCTCGGTACTGGAGTTATATTGTTGTCGTTAATGCTCTCATTGTTGGCTATAATTTTTAAGGAATGTTGTATAATATATATATATATATATATATAATATATAATATATATATATATATATATATATATATATATATATATATATATATATATATATATATATATATATTATATATTATATGTATGTATGTATGTATATGTGTGTGTGTGTGTGTGTGTACTCATTTGTGGTTGCAGGGGTCGAGACTCAGCTCCTGCCCCGCCTCTTCACTGACCGCTGCTAGGTCCTCTCTCTCACTGCTCCATGAGCTTTATCATACTCGTCTTAAAACTATGTATGGTTCCTGTGTGTGTGTGTGTGTGTGTGTGTGTGCGTTTTACTGTGGATGTGAGCGCCTGTGAGCTACCTGCGGAAGGTCTCCAGAGTTGTGCTACCATGGCAGCTCGTCCTGAGGCAAGACTTCCTTGCTGTTTGCCCCAGTAGTTTAAATATTTGATGATGCCCGATTGAAAAGGGGTGAGTTGCACGAGCCCGCCTTTTTTTGTTCGGGGTATTTGCCTTGTTAAGCAGTTATTTTGTCAGTTAGAAATGCTCCCAGAAATTTTTCGTTTTTTATTATTATTTTTTTATATTATTATTATTATTAGTGGAGATATTGGTATTATTGTTTTTTTAATACATTTAATAAAAAACAATTGACTGCAGAAAAATTGGGGAAAGGGGCGGGAATGCATTCCAAAAGACCCATTTCGTCTTATCTCTGACACTTTAAATAAAAAAACCAATTTGTACAAATGGTATGCAATCCCCACCAGATGAAAACTGAGACACAGGGCAACACTGGGTATCTTTATTGTAGACGTTTCCCACCAGTGCTTTACATACAGATTCTGGGGCAAAAATTTGAAGACAGTAGAACATAACAAAATTTGAGGACCGAAACATATTTTCATCAGTAAAACACATCAGTGAACACTTTCGTATCCTTTTCCTTAAATTATTATTATTAAAGAAAAGGCCAAAGGGTTTTGGGAAATATAGTACCAAGGCCCCTTAACCCCGGGTAGGAAGTGTTATAACTTCTTGGAACAATGCCTCCAGCATCAAGGTCCCCCCCTATTTTCTCTTTCCCCCTACTTAAACCCCCTCTTTTCCCGTTGGAAAGTTTTTGCACCGTATAACAAACCCCTTAGTGTGGTAGGAAGTGTTTTTCCAGTTTTCGATTTTAAAAACCAAAGTCCGTTGGGTTAGCCCCCTGGTTTAAGTTTAGTATATCACAGAGAATTAGTGAGAGGCAGAATTCCGACGATAGAGATAATACGACCCCCAAAGCCCGGGGGACCACTGTATTTTTCGGCGCAAGACAAAAAAGAAAGAAGACAAGACATCCTTTACCTGGAGGTTTTTCCGGGGACCAACGCCCCCGGGGGCCCGGTCCAGCCCAGGCCCCCCGATGGTCGGCCCTGACCTGGGCTGTTACTGGGGCCGCACGCAGCCCAAAACGTACGAGCCCAGCCCGGGATCCGGCACTGATTTTGGGTATCGCCCACCTCTCTTAAAGGCACAGGGGCTTATTGGGGAAATTTCCCCAATGCTGAAGGGAGGCTTTTAAAGTTTTGGGCCCCGGACCTTATGGGGTTTTCCCTTAGTGTACCAATGGGGCCCCCACTTTTTTGGGGGGATTTTGCATCGCCTGCCCAGTCTTTTTTCTTTTGTAGGGATGATTTCTGTTGCAATTTGGGAATTCCCCTTCCCAAAATTTTCCCAAGGAGATTATGATTATCTCCCCTCCTGCGTCCAAAAATACAAAATCAAGTGCTTCCAAACTTCCAGTAGTTAAGGTGCTTGACAGAAATTATCGTGCGTAAAGAATCTCTGTACACTCTCTAGACTGCGATTTCACCGCTTTGAATGGGGGATTTAATGTACAGCATATTCCCGCCTAGAGAGAACATATTTAAAAAGGGTCATCATTGGCTTGGGACTCTCGTTTTTTAAAATTTTCATTATCCATCCATCATTTCTTTGCACGTGCGATTGTGGCAGTTGTGATCCTTGAAAGGAGATCCTCAACATTACACTCCCGGCCCTTTCATTTTTTTTCCCCTCTATTTTTGGCCGGAGCGTAGATACTCGTTCTAGTTATTTTCCCTCCATTTTCCCTAAAGGGTGTTTGGAATTTGTCCTCATTGAACACATAATGTTTACCGTGCCCACTGGAAAACTTTTTTTAACTTCTTGGGGGTTAAACCCTCCTCGCAATACAGCCATGCAGATCCAGTTCTCCGCAAAGGTGATACAGTCGTGGGTTTTCTTGCCTTTTGGGTTTGGGGAAAGGAAAAAAGGGGGGGAGTCTGTGCCTGTGGAACAGAGCCCTTTTTGGCGCCTCCGATTTAAACCCGTTGACCCCACTCTTTTTGTTCGATTTGTTAGGAAATTGAAGATCCTCTCCCCACTTTCCCCTTATTCCCCTTTTGCCTATTTTTTTGGGCTATTACGGATCGCATTTTTCAAAATGCTTTTTAAAGTCTGTGTTTAAAACTCGCATTCTGATTTTTTTCCAGTGCCAAGGCCATGTCAAGCGATCCATAGTTGTAGAGGCAGGGGC
>NW_026470338.1:0-12605 GCF_026875155.1 Cherax quadricarinatus | reverse complement strand
TTATCATCAGAATCACCTTCACTTATTATTTATTTTATATCAAGTTCCCATAATTTGTAAACTGGCCACACAAATTTCAATCACTAAGTTTGAAATTTTATTATAATAAAAAAAAGAAGCACTAAACTTACAAAGGCTTCATTACACAGCCGCCGGACAGGCAAGGATGCGGGGGTGATGGGTAACAAGAGGGAGAAGGATGATTATAAGGTCACAGAGTGCAGGGGGACAGTGGACAGTGCCAGGGTAGAGCCAGAGCAAGAAATTGAAGAATAAAGGGCCATGAGGAGTGTCTAGAGGCATCATCATCAATGGTTTTGCAGTAAATCGATTGCTGCGAAAAAGTTCAGTGAGAGATTGGGTTAAGAAAGGGTCCATCAGCATGAAGGGAAGGTAAAGTTAGGGCAGTAGAAGCAGTGACGAACGTTGAGATGTAAATTCTTGCGTGCCTCGTTAATAGAGTGGGCAGTCCAACAGAAATGTGGCTAACCGATACTGGAACCTGACTCTCTCTAAGAGTGGAACAGGGCGCCTCTTCATAAGATATCCATGACTAAGGAGTGGGGCCGATGCGAAGAATGGAGAGAGAAGTCTCCCAACCTCGACAAGATGATAAAAAGACGGCCAGAAACCTATACTCGGTTTAATAGGATATAATTTTATTATAGAGGCAGATCAGACCAACGTTGTTGCCAACTGGTGCGAAGGTGGGTACAAATACAGCAAAATAGTCTGTTGAAGAAACACCTCTATATGCAACTAGGTCATGCACTGCTGACCGCGCAGGCAGTGTCTGCTTTTGTTCATTTGCCCTGTATGTCAACATTACCGGGGTCCCCCAACAAAAAACTATATCTTTGTGCTTGCTAGAGTTGGATAACGAGAAACCTAGAGGGTGAGGTTATCAATTGTCGTATAACCTGTTAAAGCCACTAAGGGAAGCCTGAAACGACCAACAAATGGTGAGACTAGCATGGATGCAATACGGATAATTCCATGAGAGATGGATACCAATTCAGCCGTAAATTGCTAGCCGGAGATAATCAATGCCCTCGCACTATGCCTGTCCGGAAACACCCGCTGCGAATCCGATGATTTCAAAAGATCCTTGGAACCCTCAGTTGAAACTGCGATGACAGAGAATGGAGATCGGAAGTGGTTAAGAAAAAGCGAGCGAGAAGCCACCATAACGCAGTTGGGCATTCGGCACATGGAATTGGGAAAGAAAAGACAGATGAGATGCACAAAAACATAGAGAAAATGGGAAAATGAAGAGAAGACAGGAGGAAGTCGGCAAAGGAAAAGGGACAGAGTAAACAGTGACTATCCTATATATGGAAGGATTATAGAGGTCATGAGAGCGAACATAATAACGAAGGCAATAACCATCATGGCGATCGGACAAGGATGGAACATTCGCCTCTGCATGGGTGGGTTGGGTTGTGGAGATAGTGGGGGGAGGGGTGTGTTGGTTTTGCGGGCGCTAAGTTTGGATGTGGCGGCGCGGAAGACGGGGCGACGCATGCACTGGCTTACGTGACGGTAGATTATGTGCACATAGCCTGGAGCATGAGGGGGTCAGAAGCATGGGAGGTGCGCAAGCACGTAATGGCTGCAACGATGTAATCAGACATTGTGTAGAAAAAGGAGTATATACGGGCATAGGTGGGGAAGTTATTATCTTTGGGTTACCGCGAATTAATTAACGGTGATCACTCTGCTCAGTTTGTAGGAGCAAGACATTGCTCAGGGGATGGACGTAGTCAGGCTTGCCTGCTGGTGAGGGTGGGCGTTATGGGGGGTGGGGGTGCTGGGGATACCTCCTGTTTGCATAGAATGTGTGCTGGGACCATTTTGGGAGTTGATGTAATTGTATATACGTGGCTTCATGGTGGTGTGTGTAACAATCACACGTGCGGTGGCAAGTAACGAGAAAAGCGTGAGTGAGTGGATGTCACTGGCGTGAGTGATCGTGACAGAAAGAATGTGTGGTGGCCACAGTTGCCTGTGTACTAAGGTGAGCCAGTATGATGGGTGAAGGTACTTACTATTTTCTTGGGGTCCTGCCAGGCCTTCCTGGTGTTTGCGGCATCAAACTGTACAGGATGAGCCTTTGGTGTGCAAATACACTGCCATTATTGTTACTTTAGGTGGTTTCTGTAAGAAACTTCTTTTCTTATATTCACCAGTATTCATTATGTTACATAAGTGCACAGTGTAGTGTGTCTTCATTTTGCGTGTTTCTACACATATAGGAAGTTTCTGCATCATAATGGCAGCCAACTGTATGGTCGGGTGTGGGCTGTTTTATTTTATTTTATCTAGCAGGGGTAGGGGTGGGGGGAGTATCCAACAGACATTGTTTTGAGTTTTCATAATTGTATTTTTTTTTTTTTGGTGGGGTTAGGAACATGGGGTTTAGTGTATGTTATCTTTTCTATTTGTTCAAGTCATTGGAACTGTGTTGAACATAGTTGTGCACCATGTAATGTGTTTTTAAATATAATACAAAAAAATTATAGAAGGGTCTGTAACCAAATTAGGTAACAAATCATGATGTTAGTAAGCAACCAGACTTATTATACACATAACTAAATTACAGTGGACCCCCGCATAACGATCACCTCCGAATGCGACCAATTATGTAAGTGTATTTATGTAAGTGCGTTTGTACGTGTATGTTTGGGGGTCTGAAATGGACTAATCTACTTCACAATATTCCTTATGGGAACAAATTCGGTCAGTACTGGCACCTGAACATACTTCTGGAGTGAAAAAATATCGTTAACCGGGGGTCCACTGTATACAATAATTGTTACAAATAACTTTACTGAAGAAGTTTTTTTTTATATTTTATTTAAAACCAATACAGTATACATAAAATAAAATAAAAGGAAACGGTATGGATTTCAATCCTGAAGGTTCGGCCATTGACCTAAGAAACCCAACACAAAATAAACTAACACAAATGGATTGCACCTATGTACTCGTAAGATATAGCTGTATAACACACAACAATAACTTACGGCAAGAACATAACTACAAATAACCTCAGTAACAGGGTCATGAACTGACATATATAAACATTCAATGACTCAAAACCTAACTTACATATAAATTTTACATATAACATGACATATGACAAAGGCTCATACAATTGAAAAAGAATATATACAAGAAAATGTAACAATTACTTCCAGCCTTCTCATTAATCAATAAACTAAAACCTAACATCATAATCCTACTAGAACATCTACATACTTATCCCTAACATTACAGCTTTACATATACCAAAATACAAATAACCATACAAAGAAAACAGCTTAGATCTCAAAACCGACTCATTACAGTTACAATAAACCCGTATACAAAAATCTCAGACACAAAAGGAATGCGTCTATAAACTGGCTAGATATATCTGTACACCATACAGCCAAAACTTAAGTCAAGAACATAGCCATGAAAAACCAATATCAGGGTGCTGACAGTCTATAAGTACATCTTAACATACAAAAACCTAGAACATCACATGAACTAAAAAAAAAAAAAAAAATTTTTTTTTTTTTTTTTTTTTTTTTTTTTTTTTTTTTTTTTTTTTTTTTTTTTTTAAATTTTTTGTTTTTAACCCCCTTCCCAATCTAATTTTTTAAAAACAGATCCAAAGGGCCGGGTATCCTGGTTTTCAAGGAAAATTTTTTAAACCCCGTGAACATAACCACGGTTTAAAAATGTAACCCGGAAACCACATTTATATCCACTATGACAAACATTCTCGTGAAACTGGGTACCACCATACCTTTTTCTCACTACCTTCCCTTACACAAAAATCATTTCCCCGAAAAACCAAAACAACCCCCCCCCCTTTTAATCCCCCCAAAGGAGACACCCCTTTTTGCCCATCCTCAGGGCCCCGCCTAAAAACCCCCAGTGAGGTTCCTAAAACCCCCGGGGAAACTTTTTTCCCGGGGCCCCCCCATAAACCACCCTTTTCCCTACATTTCGTCCTTATAATCTAGCCTCAATGCTTTTTTCCTCAATCACCCCTTAACCCCCTCTTTCCCCCATGAAATGTCCAGAAAAACCACTATGATATACATTAAAAACCCCTTTCCCAAACACCCTAGGCACTCCCCTTAATCTAGTATAAACCCCTTAAAAGGGGCAAACGAACCCCCCCAACAGTCGATAACCCCACCCCCAAACCCACCCCCTCCAAGGGGGTACAAAAAAGACCACAGGGAAAACGCCGTTTCAAAAAACCACAAACTAAAAAAAAGCCTCTTCCACAAACCCCATACTACGTCACCCTCCTTGGAAGCCAGAATCCCCATGAAAACCTATATACTAATTCTCTTACTTACCCGGTATCCAAAGCTACAAAAAATCTTTCCAAAAAACCCCCCCCAATCATAGTTGATACAGGGCTACCCCTGCATAATTCCTCCCCTTTCCTACCCCACCAACCGTTCATTTTGATTTTATCCACCGTTGCACTGTCAAAAAAACTCAAAAAATTTTCAAAAAAACCCTCAAGTCCTTCCACCCCCCATTTACGTGCCTCCTCCTCTCTTCCAATTTTAGCGCCCCTCACACCCCCTTTCCCCTCATATACCCCACTTAATATACACCCTTACTCTCACCCCTAAAGGCAAAAAACCCAAAAAAACCCCCCCCTCCGAAATCCTTAACTACCTCCTTATTTAAACCCATGCCCTCCCAAATCCCCACAAAAATTCGCACCCTCCTTTGCATTTCCACAATATCTCGTACCTCAAGGGGAAAAACCTCTGCCCCCCCCCTCCCTTGCATAGAAAAAGGAATTTACCACCACTACCCTTGAGTAAAGCTAAGTCCCCGCATTAAACCCCCTGTCTACTTAAAACCTTACCATGACAGACCCCGAATTTACCCTCTGCATGCCTGCTCTTCCCCCAAAATACATATCCCCAAACCTTGATTCTGTAAACCCACTCCCCATCCAAACCCCCACCCCCCCAAGCCCCCCCCCTATCCAATACCTACCCTAGAAAACCTTTGATTTCACCGTATTAACTCCTTTCCGGTATCATACCAAACACTAATCACCTACCCACCCTCCTTACCCTCCTTACCCCTTGCAAAACAGTATATCATCCACATACCCAACGACCCCCTTTTTGCACCCCCCTTCATCTCCTGATTGTTCATCCCCCTCTCAACAGACTCATAAAAAATTCTCCCACGCAAAGAGCAGCTGTACCGGACAGCCCCCCTAAAAACCTCTCCCCTTTGGGTACATTTTCCCCCAAACCCCCATTGACCTGTACCCTCACCTCTGCCCCTCATACAGATGTTCACCCCCCTCACTACCCCTCCCGAAACCCCCAACCTCTCTAAGCAAACCCCTAAGAAAACTCTGTCCACGCAACAAAAAACTTCACCCAATCAAACCAGTTTTTCCCCCTCCCTACCCCCCTAGAAAATCCTAATCAAACCATGTCCATCCCTATCCTTCTTCCCGGAATTCCCAACTGCCCCCCTAGTAACACAAACCCCAACACTTTCCTTTTCTGTTCCCCAAACCTTGAAAAAATCGTATCCGAGCACATTAAGAATCGAGGGAAAATCATTCAAAACCGGCATTCCTTTTTTTTGGGCACTAAAACCGTGACACCCGTTCTTTGGTTTCCCCATCCTCCCACTACTTAACTACAACTAAAAACCCCCCACCAGACAATGCCGTACACTCCCCCAATGATCCCTATAAAAATTTTTTGGGTTTTCCGTCATGCCGGGGGGTTTACCCTGCACATCCCAAAAACCCCTCCTCTACCTCCTTTTAACGTAATTACCCTCGTTCTGTCACTGCCCCGCCATTAATACCCTTTTAAAACCCCTTCACCCCCAAAAACCGACTTCACCCCCCCCCCCCCCAAAAAAACCCCCCTCCATTTCTCCCAAAAAAAATCTGCATAAAACTAAATTTTCCGTGGTGGATAGGCCTTGACCCTCCCAAACCACCCCCCCTGTACCGCCTCAATATACCCCAAGGGGGTTTTCGCCTGCCGTTCCTTTAAAACCTCCTTAATAACAAAACCCGAGGGCCCACCCCCCTTAAAAACACCTCCAACCCCCCCTAACCAATTGCCTCAAATTTTTCATTGTGAATTTCCGTCAACCTTTTCCAAACGTTCCCTGTCCCACTCCGCCCCACCCGTTCCCCGCATAACTCATTTAACTGACCCCCCAAATAATTTTGTAGGCCATGCCCACCAGCCTCTCCTTACCCCTACTTTTAAAAAATTCGCGATTTCAACTTTTGCCCCATTTTCCCCCCAAACCAGCAAAACCTTTCCAATTTCCCATCCCCAAAATGATTCCACCAATCTTCAAACCCTTAGGTCACCCTCGCCCCAAGTAGCCTCACATTTAATTTCCATATCCTCTAAATCCCCACTATGCCCTCAACCCTCAAAACTGCTATAACAGCACGATGTCAGAAAAACCCACTCGAAATCCTCACCCTCCCAACCCATGCCCTGCCCAACTAAATCCTACTAACCCTGCCTCATACCCCTACAAAAAAGGGGCTCCACACCATTCCCCTACTTCCCCCCATCTACCCCCCAACATCTCGCAAAACATCCCCTAGAACCCCCAAAACACAACCCCCCCCCTCGGGAACCCCATCACCTTTTTAATGACACAATTCCCAACCCCCCCAAACACCGTAAAAAAAAGGTAAACCTCGCAAGTGATTACTAAACCTCGCGTACAAAAAACCCCCTTTACCCTACGTTACATTGCTGGCTGTACACACCCACAAAAATAACCCTCCTGTCCCCCCAAAACCCCCACCCTCACAACCCCCCACCCCCCCCCTCCTCCCAACCCAGGGTTCCAAAGGCGGTCTCCTTTAAACCCCCACAGCCAACCTCCTTTCAACCCAAAGCATCACATGAAACAACCATAACCTTTTAACAACAGCCACATCCTAACCCATGGTTTTGTTCCTGCAAAAAAAAGACATCAATACTAAATCTCCTCAAAACCCACCAACCATACCTCTTGACCCGTTTTAAAAACCGTTTTCATTGAAATTACAACCCGAATTTTACAAGAATGGCGGCTTACCCCATGCCCCTGAGCTTACTTGGTCCTCCTTTATAGGTTTCGGGTTCTTCTCTACAATCCATCTTCCTGCCCCCAACCCCTCCCTTCCCCCTTCCCCCCTACTTTCCACTCCCCCCCCCCCTCCCCACTTGCCTTTGCTACCACAGCTGCCCACTTTCTTCCCAGGGGCCCCTGCGCTGGGGTGAGACTTCGTCCCCTGCTGATGCCCCCGCTGATCTCTTGCGGGAGCACCCTTACACACATTTTTTCTCAAACCACATCTTCTTGAGGCCCCCCCCCCCACATTGCTCTCCTTTCGAAACCCCACTAAGTCTTCCTTTCCCCGCTTCTGTTCACCCCCACCCTTTTCACACCTAACCTCACATCACTTTTCCCCACCACCCGACCTTTCCAAAAAATCCTCAGCACAGCCTCCAAAATCCCGTCCTGAGCTGACTCTGCATACCTAACGGCTGTCTGACAGCGATATTCCCTCCCCCCCCCCTTTCCCTGAGTGTCACCGTCTCCAAAACCACCTCTGCCCTGTCGACCTCCTCACTCCAAAACCTGTCCCCGGGTTTTCCCCTTCACCCTCATAACGTCCGCGGTTTTTAAAGGGGTATCCAAGAAGCTTTTCCTGACGCCTAGGGCCCGTCTCCTGGGGCTTGTGCCCCCGTCTAAAGGTCACATAAACGGCACGTCTTCCTCTTCCCGCATAGTTACAAAAAAATGTTTCTATGGTTATGCAAAGTAACATATAGGGACGGCCCCCCAGGGGATTTTTAGTGTAAGGACCTTTTGGGATCCCCTATAAGGGCGTCCCTCCCCATTCCCATGCCCTCGAGTGTACAGTTCCATAACCACGAACACATCTTGTAGGCTGTATCTGTTTTCCCCAAAAGGACTCCTTACCCCTTTACCCAAGTAAAATATTAGACACATCATTTAAGCCAAAATTCCACTGCCGAATTGAACTCATCCCTTTCTTTTAAAATTTGCTACATGGTAGAGTAAAGTCACCCTCAGAACTTCACGAAGACCCTTGCATTCCATTCGTGCCACACCATACAGCTCTTCATTGGGGGTGCCATAAAATCCCCCGATAATGCTTGGGGGAAACGTTCATCGTGTCGTTGCTTTTTAAAATCCTCTAACGCTGAATGCAGACAGTATTTTTTGCGCCCCGGGACAGTCGGTCCGCCCTCTTGGTGCTAAGCTTGTTTTTCCCCACCAGTGGGGTCAAGAGAACCCGAGAGGTCCCCTTCTCCCCCCAGGTCGAGAGACGAAAATACAGAAGTACCTCCAACAGAGGAATTTATGACATTTTTGTACCTCACCAGAAATAAAACTCCAAAAAATGTATAAAATTTAATTGGTGGCTCAAGTCAAAGACCCCAACCTAATTACCCTTTATTACCTTTGAAAAAGGGTGTACTTCTCATTTTTAAAACAAAAATACAGCTTTTACGGGTGTTTTTTTAAAACTTTTCTTTCGTAAGGGTTTTCAAAAGATAAACCGAACTATTAGGTTTTCTAACCGTTAGCTTTGAGATCCGAACAATCATGTCAGATTACAGACTGAAAAAAGTTTATTTGGCTGTATTTCCAGTCCTTTTTGGCTCCCGGTAAACGATACTCAGTTAAAGAACTCAGAAAGTCCATATTATGGGTTTATGAGTAAATAATTTTATATTGAAAATTTCCAAAAAGCAGCCAAGAGTTAGGAAGAGTTAAGGAATTTTTATGAGGAAGCAAATAAGAGAAAACAGGCAGGAAATTTGCCTCTGAGAGGAACAATAATTCAGTGCAGTTAAAGATAATTGCTCAAGCTATTTTCCTGAGAGCAATGTCGCAAAACTTAGTAAAGATTTACCTAGGTTGACTAGGGTTTCGAACCATAGTCTCGAGGGCAACAGTCCCGGCTCCATCTTTTAATCTCGAGACCACAGTT
Source organism: Cherax quadricarinatus (assembly GCF_026875155.1). Taxonomy (NCBI): domain Eukaryota; kingdom Metazoa; phylum Arthropoda; class Malacostraca; order Decapoda; family Parastacidae; genus Cherax; species Cherax quadricarinatus. The sequence goes on along the minus strand of NW_026470338.1, from coordinate 3,562 downwards.
CAAACTACCTGTCCATATTTTTGTATACTCAATGACAATTGTTTCTTACGGCTTGAACTGATCTCATAACTTTTCAAATACATACTTTTATAGAATGATACATAAATAGGCAACAGAATATGGTGCTGTTGCTTATTATGTAACACAGAAATTTATTGTTAGTTCTCCTTTACAGGCAAGACAACTTTCATAAGGCAGGAAACATTACATCACAACTGACGATGTTTATTGTTGGAGTTAAACTTGCTGTTTATATAAGGGGCATCTTGCAGTCAATCCCTAAAACAACTATTGTTTGGTCAGATAATAAGGTCAGTTTGCAGTGGATTTGCAACTACAGTAAATAAGTTGATGTTAGGAATCTGGTAGACGAGATCCACCAGATGCAAGATAATTGCAATAATAATTTTGAACGTGTCCTTTATTTTAATAAATTTGAAAATGTCCTTCAATTATTAAATATTTTGAACATGTTCTTCAGTCACAATAATTTTGAACGTGCCTTTCAATTACAATAATAATTTTTATTCTCTTTTATTTACAATAATACTTATTTTGAACTTTTTTTAATTATAATAATTTTAAATATGTCATTCAATTATAAAAATAAATTTGAACGTGTCCTTCAATTTTACCATATTCTTGTAATTGGAAATTCATCAGATTATTATAAAGGACAGACCCACGAAGATATTCAATAAAACATTTCAAAAAGAATTCACTGTAGGTTAATGGACAGAGTTGTTTATCTGGTGAACATAACTGACCTGAGACAGTTATTGCTGCCACTTAACTGAAGGTTTCCAAGTTAGCCACAGATACTGTGAGACTTTCATTTTTAACTAAGTTAATTTACATAACAAATTTAGTATTCAAATTTATGAACTGATTAGTAACTAATCATCAGTTTCTTCATCCACTGAAATATTAGGTAATCATAACTCAACAAAAGATCTGCTTGGAAGAAATATTGAGGCTATGTAGAGGTAATACCAGAACTTTCAGCAGACTTTAAAATACGAGTCTAGAGACAGTGTGAAATTTTTATTTGTAATAAGAAAATGAATGTAAATTAATCAATAAATAAGTCTTTTGTAAAAAAAAATGTAAACCAATACATGATTATTACACAGTAATTATTTTAATTGTTGGGAAAATATAATTAAGTTAAAACTACAAGTATAATTAACAAATAAACGAGGAACAGTTAAAGCAGCACCATATATACACCGAGAGGTGTATATATCAGAGAAACTCCGTAAACAGCATAAAAACTTGTTTTGCGATCAACTTCTTCCTACAAGAGGTATTTCTAATCATTTTTCTTCTTCATCCTGTCGTCTCTGCCGAAGATTTTAGTAGTGATGATTCTGACGATGCGACGTAAAATGAATAGAAGGACAATCATAGCCAGGTGGAAGAGGAAGATCACGTCCAGCATGAGGAACTCCACCCAGGAGAGCTGTGCCGCTGGTGACCTCAGCTGAGGTGCACCTCTGTGACGGATGACGTACTCCGTCCAGAACACTGCCAGTTCCGTGGGTGGTACAGGTTGATCCCGCAGCGGCTCCGACATCCTCAGCACATTTTCCTTATACCTGTGAACAAGTACAGTGAGAAAAACTGAAAGATTACACATACAAGTTACAGATCAAAAATGAGAAGTTGCAGAAATGTTATATGATTAGTTATGAAAGGAAAGGACAGGGGTTCAAATGCTCGAATTGAAGACTTGTGAGCCTTAGAATTAAAATGTAATATAAGAGTGGGACTTGGTGGATGAAAGTGTGCAGGTGACAAGCCAAAGAAAACGTCACCACCATTTCTTAAGACTTCAAGACTTCTTTCCCAAGCTATCAGAGGCAAAGGTGAAGGCTGGCATCTTTACTGGACCACAAGTCAGGAAAATCATGGAGTGCTCAGAATTTCCAAAGAAGCTCACAGAGAAGGAAAAGGAAGCCTGGGAGAGTTTTGTTGCCGTAGCACAGGCCTTTCTGGGCAACAACAAGGCTGACAATTATGTGGAACTTGTTGAGACTTTGGTAAAATGCTATGGTCAGATGGCAGCGCTGTATAGCCCTTGTGGTTTAGCGCTTCTTTTTTATTATAATAATAATATGGTCAGATGGGTTGTAGGATGTCCCTTAAGGTCCATATCCTTCATGCTCATCTTGACAATTTCAAGGAGAATATGGGAGCATACTCAGAGGAGCAAGGGGAGCACTTCCACCAAGATATAATGGACTTTGAACACAGATATCAAGAATCTTATAATGAAAACCTGATGGTAGACAGCGCTAAAGTGATTTTTTTGCATGTTCGCAAATCTAGAAAAGCTGCCCATTTTTAACTTTTTAAAAAGTGTCAGAAAGTTTAAAATAAAATTTGTGTAAATTTTATTTTTGGGCAGTTTTATTTATTTTATTACATGTTTTTGTTTTACATCCAAAACCAGCAAAAAATATTGAGATTTAGCCATTTTTTGTCAAATATTCAACCTGTAAACCACAAAAGCAAGGTTTAAAAGGAATGATGGGTATTTACTATTGTTTTGCAATAAAAGGAGTTGGAAAATAAAACTTATTTGCCAGGAACAAAAACGGTGCATCAAAGTGTAATAACAAGGTAAAAGTTAAAGGCGATATTAAGAAAGCATAAGGTAACATTTATTAAATGATTAATGAAGGTCAATTAGCCAGGCATGAATTCTACATGTGGGAAGTTCATTATTATTATTATTATAATCAAAAAGAAGCGCTAAACCACAAGGGCTATACAGCACTGCAGGGTAGGGAAGGAAGCGAGGGTATTGGGAGGTAGAAGGGGGGAGGGGATGATCAGTAGGTTACAGAAAACAGCAGGGCAGGGGATAGTGCGGGGGTAGAGGATAGCAAGAGATTGAGGTAGAAAGGCTGAAGGTATCATCAGAGTTTGTGAAGTAAGTCAGTTGTCAAAAAGTCAATAGAGTCCGGATGAAAGGTGGGTCCATCAGCGAGAAGGGAAGGTAAAGAGAGAGCAGCGGAGTGAAGACGACGTTGGAGGTATATTCTGCGTGCTCGTTGATAAAGTGGGCAGTCTAATAGAATGTGGCTAACCGACAATGGAACCTGACAATTCTTACAGAGAGGTGCAGGGCGCCTCTCCATGAGATAACCATGAGTAAGACGAGTATGGCCAATGCGAAGACGGGAGAGAGTAGTCTCCCAACCTCGACACTGGAAATAAATGGTATAAAATACCGACACAATGGAAATATAAACACATATGCAGTATAATGTGATCCTTTATTGACTACGTTTCGCCCACACAGTGGGCTTTTTCAAGTCACAAACAGTTCTGTTTGTGACTTGAAAAAGCCCACTGTGTGGGCGAAACGTAGTCAATAAAGGATCACATTATACTGCATATGTGTTTATATTTCCAACCTCGACACTGGTGACAAAAAGACGGACAGTAACCTATACTCGGTTTAATAGATTGAATTTGTTACCGGGGAGGAACCAACGTTGTTTTCCCAACAGTGTAAGGTGGGTAGCTATTGCACAAAATAGCCGTGGATGAA
>NW_026470337.1:0-11388 GCF_026875155.1 Cherax quadricarinatus | reverse complement strand
GGGGTAATTTATACTTAAAAATTGTATCTCTTGACAGCCCAGTTTGAGGTTCGACGTTTCTAGACCTCGTCTGCGGGGGGCTGTTTTAAACTTTTTGCGTCATTTACACTAAGTGTTCATTATATATATTCATAATAAACACGGCAGGAAAGGCCAAAAATTCTCAACAGCTGGGTTTCATGACGGGCCTCATGATAGAACAAACTCCCATCACAACTAATTTTTGATTCAAGGCAGCAAAAAGCGGCAAGAGATCTTAATGAACCAACAGGAAATTTGGAGGGGCCCAAATTACACTCTCTATCACTAAGATTAAATTTTTCAGGTGTATCATGAGACGAAGAAAACTCTCGAGTGTTAGATTGTTTCACTTTTTTGCAGCTTTTCATGAAAAATTGGGTTTCAAAATATTAAATTAGTTAAACACTACTGACTTTAATACCTGAAGGGGAAGACAAATTGTTTTGGACTTTTCTGCAATTTTGGATCTCATTTTTTGAGCACATCCAGCTATAGGCGTACTTGGTCAAATGATCTCTTGATTTAGAAATGCAACATATTCCCAACCTGGTAAGTACTTTTTCAGAGGATCTAGTCCTTTCAGTGATACTGCAAAGTTTTTCAGATTTAAAATTAATTCCTCAAATTTATACGATAACCAAAAGTCTCCATTAGAATTCCCTCTCTCACTTCCTTTCAGATATTATCCAAGACATCTCAAGGCAACCTTTGTCATCTGAAGGGAACTCAAGCAACGTACATTGGTCTTGAACCTCTGGGAGTATCAAGTGATTTCAGTAAAGTAAACCCCTGTCGTGGCTTCGAGCATCACCCGTTCTGTGATCAACTGATTTTCTTGAGCTATATGGTAAAGTTTATCACACATCACGAGTATCTCAGGAATGTCAGAAATGCCTGAAGATCTGTCACACTGCTTAAGAATTTGGTGGATTTTTTAATGTAGTGATTTTTTTAACTTTATCACCGAATATGGGAAAACAGAGAGAAATGCTATTAGTTTGAAGAGACCATATCAACACTTTTAACAGAATTGGCTGCATAACATCCTGCCATTGTCTGTTTTTGATGTGTGATAATGATGTCAAGATTGGCTTCGCAAATGTGCAGTCTGTTCAATAACCAAGTAAAATCCTTTACTCGAACATCATTCAGGATCTTGATTCACAGGATAAGTTGCTAATATAATAATCTTCCTAGTCAAAGTTGTCCTTTTAGAAGGCTTGTAGAATTATTTCATCTCCTGGCACTTTGAGTCGATATTAAAAGCTTTGCGCCCATATTGGATTTATGTTTCAGAAATCTTGCACTTTAGAGTCTGCAAACCCCAGCGATCCTGGAACAAGACTGTCACAGCATCATGACAGGTTCCCACTCATGAATATTATCTTCGTCATGATCAAGATTGTTGAATGCCTCTATTGTGAACGCAATTATGTCAAAGTGGCTTGGAAACAAAAGCCTCTTAATGTTCCACTCTACTGTGAAAAAAATCTTGTCACAGGTCATGCACAGGTCCAACACAAACCAAAATGACTGAAGCTTGTTATTAGCGATGCGCTTTTGCATGTATCAGAAAATGATTTTCTGTCCATGATCAGCAGCGGTGTTCCTTTTCTTTCCCTATGTAAATAACAGTAGGATAACAGTTCTTAGCATGCAAAATCGGTTTGTGCAAAACGAAACAGGAAATCTGTTGGTGTTTTGTTTCAGAGACTCCACATTTCTGTTCATCATTGTATTTATCTTCAAGAGCAACCTGACCTTAATTACATGTATTAAACTCCTTTGCATTAAAATTTAACAGTGTTGCAAAGAAACTCAAAAGAGGTTCTGAGGAAGGTACCGAATTCCAGGAAGCCTTCAGTGCGGCAGTAATATAATTAAACCAATCGTTAAGGTCAAATTCAACGTATTAATAGTGACTGCCGACCTACTGATCCTTGACTGCCGACCTACTGATCCTTGACTGCCGACCTACTGATCCTTGACTGCCGACCTACTGATCCTTGACTGCCGACCTACTGATCCTTGACTGCCGACCTACGACCTTGGGCTGCCGACCTACTGATGCTGTGACTGCCGACCCACTGATCCTTTACTGCCGAACTACTGATCCTTGACTGCCGACCTACTGATCCTTGACTGCCGACCTACGATCCTTGATGCCGACCTACGATCCCCCGACTGCCGACCCACTGATGCCCTTTACTGCCGACCTACTGATCCTTGACTGCCGACCTACGATCCTTGACTGCCGACCTACTGATCCTTGGCTGCCGACTTACTGATCCCTTGATGCCGACCTACTGATCCTTGACTCCCGCCTACGATCCTTGACGCCGCCCTACTGACCCTTTGACTGCCGACCTACTGCCCTTGATGCCGCCCTTAGATCCTTGACTGCCGCCCTTGACCTTGATTTCCCGCCTACTGATCCTTGACTGCCGACCCCTTCTGCCTTGACTCCCGCCCTACGATCCTTGACGCCGACTTCTGATCTTGACTCCCGCCTACGCCCTTCTCCCGACCTATGATCCTTGACTACCGCTATGACCTTGATACCGCCCTTGATCCTTGACTGACGAGAAGGGAAAGGGAGGAAAAAAAACAAGTAAGGAAAGCAAGGAAGTAAAAAAACAAGGGAGTGTGGGGTATAAGGCAGCATGGGATAAAGAGGTAGACCCCTGTATGAAAGGTGTAAAGTCAGTAAAAAAATGTTGAACATACCGTCCCCCTGTGCTCCATCCCTGATGAAAAACCTCTCCACACAACTACCTACCGTCACCCGTGCCCCAACCTGATGACAACCTCCCACACAATACACTCCCGTCCACCTGTGCCCATCCCGATGACAACCCCCACAAATACACTACCGTCACACCGGCTCCCCCCTAGACAACCCACACAACTACACTCCGCCCCACCCTGGCTCCACCGTGAAAACCCTCCCACCAACTACATTTCCAAAAGGGTGGTATTGTCCATAGTGTTACATAATACTACTTTTCTTTTTCTGTTATGTAATAATAATAATAAAAGATAGATGTATTTTGGTCACTGTGTGTTCAAAGGAAAGTACCATTCCAAAACCTCAGCCCCCCCCTTGTCCTCAATGGACGTGATTGTAACGTGAGAGCGCGGTATAAGCACTCTGCCTTAGTATTAGGTCAATTTTTTGAATAAAGTGGGAAAAGAGATTTTCCCCAAATCTTTTGGGAAAACAATAATCAATTTTTTTAATATAAATGTAAATTGGAAACACTGCCCTTTTATTTAAAAACCTTTTTAAAGAGCCCTTTTTCCCAAAAATTAAATGCAATTTAAAAGTTTGAAGGGCTCAAAAGATTAATTTCAAGTAATCGAATGGAAGGCTTGAAGTGAATCAGAGCGACGCTAGAAATTATCCATAAAAGAGTAATAAGGTTTTCTAATTTCCTAAAAAAAAAAAATTGGACTTACGAGCCCAAAAATTAACCAAATTTTTCTAATACGACTGATAGTTTTTAAGTAAGTACAGAAAGTGTGGAAAATATGTATAATTTTCAGAAATAGAGTATTTATGTAAATAGGGGCCGTCCTGATTTAAAAATTTTGTTATCGAAAAGGGAAGCTGGCCTGTGCAGAAGGACAGTCGCATTTTTGTATTTGAATTGAGTAACAGAATAGAATGGAAAATTTTTTTTGAGTTCTAGGGGTTTAAAATTTTGGGGAACCTCTCAATGGAGCTAAGTTGGAGTTGCATTCCTGCAAAACTTGAGTATCAAGGGACAGGACAGGACAACTCCCAACGTCAGATAAGCTGCAAAATTTATGTTTAAATTCGGGCCAGTAAATTTTTCATAAATGTAGGCAAAAGGGGGCCCTGTAAATGAAAAAAATCTCCAGTAAAATTGGTGAGGGGGTTTGATTAAGATATTTTCCCCTTTCGTTTTTAAAAAAGTATAAAATAAATAAAAATATATATATATATATATTTAAATTTTATATATATATATAATATATATTTATAATTTTTATTATTATATAATATTAATAAATCATTTGTTATTTTTAAATACAGTCCAAAAATTTACTATTTCTTTTAAAATTTAAAAGGGCAGAGAAACTTGGGATATGACAGTGGTGGGTATCAAAGGGGGAGACTTTTTTTGCGACTTTGGTGCCCCAAATTCCTACTTGTCAAACTGATAAACAATAATTATCTTTGTTATTTACTTTTTATGTCATTATGAGTTACATCAGATAAATGCAATTTTCCATTTTTAATTTGTCGTTGGCCCTTCCTTTAAACCCGGAGGTAAAGTAAAGTCTTTTAATTTTATTAATTACTTTTTAATTATAGGAAATGACAAAAATAGGTGGATGTTAAAAATTACCAAATTTACGAATGTGTAGTGGGTTATAATTATTACAATATTTAAATTTTGATAGTCAAATCTGGCTAAGTTTATATTAATTTTTATAATATTTAAATTTTATAAGCAATTTGGCCAAAATTTATATCAGGTATGTTAATTGATAAGCAAAATGTAACTAATTATATTTAAAGTTATAATATTAATTTTTTTCTAGCCAAATTCTGGCAAGGATTTTATTAATTTGTAAATAATTTGATAAGCCAAAGGTGGTACAGGTTTGTATTTTTGTTCATTTTAAGTTTATATTATTTTCATGTAATTTCTAAGTAAGTAGCTAGGGTTTATTAAAGGGAAGTTGTATCAGTGTTGTAAGTTGTAATCAGTGTTATTAATAAAATAATTTTAAAAAATTGCATCATGGCTGAAAATGAGGGAAATTAAAATTTGAAGACAAACATAGGAATATAGAGTAAAAAAGCATCACTGCAAGCAAAAAAAGTCATGTAAAAAAGATAAATAAATGTTTGGGAAATTTAAAGAATCAAAAGACGTGAATATTGATGATTTAAAATTGATTTACAGCTCTAGGTAATAGATATGATTCATACAAAATTTTTTTACAACAAATTGAAGGAGTTTTTTTATAAAAGTGTAGATGAGACTGAAGTAGATTCAGGATTAATAGATTTTGAATTAGAGGAAAAGTTCTTTCTTGTAAAAGTCAGGCCTTTAATAAATTTAAAAAGTGTAAACCAGGCAGTTTTCAGTCTGCTAAAAAATAAATGTCTTTGCCAAACCCAGAATTATGTTTAAGTATTTAATCCTCGAGAAAAATTTGGGGGTTTTGGAATTTTTTTTAAACAGCTGTGCCCCTGACAGGAGTGACCTGCCTGTGTAACTAAATATTTTACCTCAAAGGACAGGTAAGGAGATGCTCCTACCCTACAAGCCTTTCCCAATGCAGTGACTCTTCGAGGAAACAGTTGATAAGAAAAGAACAAAGTAGGGGTTTGGGTCTATGAATATATTGTTAGTTTAAAATCTCCAGCATACTTCAAAGGTTTAAGCATTTTGAGTTAAACTGGAGAGCACTCTCAAAAATTTAAGTAATAAATAAATTGAAGGAATCAAATGGTTTTGAGTGCCCTGGTACAGAATAAATTAAGCTGAAAAAAACTTGAAGGTTCTCAAACAAATATCAAAGGTTATTTTGGACTGGAGGAAATAAAGACTAGGTCACAAGAAATTTAATTTTGCGTTTTTAGACCAGCCAACTAATCATTTTAAAGATGCAAACAAATAAAATCTGGGTACCTGTCAAATTTCACAAAAAAAAATTTTCACAATGTTAATAATCAAAATTATTTCCTAAAAAGTGTTGCTGGTGCATATCAAGTTGCGGAATCAGAAAAAATGATTCTCGACAAGGTAAGAAGAATAATATCCTCCAAAAAGGGAACCCCTTTTAAAAAGAAAACCGTCAAAGAAAGAGAGATTGTCTTTTTTGCAAGGGTACTATTTTTCTAAGAATTGCAATGCATACAGTTCATGGAATAAAAGGTTTTAAAGATTGGAGGAACTTGCGTGTTTTAGGGGGTTTTGGGGGAAACACAATTAAAGGGTGTCGTGCCAAATTAAACAACTGTTTCAAGTCCCAAAAAAAGCCCATATGTCGTTTGAAGGGGCTATATGTAATGTTTATTTAATAAAGATAAAATTTGACAACCCGACACAACAGTAGCTAATGAAAAATTGCTACTAATGTTTTAAAAATGATGGTTTTCCCGAATGCCTTACCTGTGTTACAGGTAAAAATTGATGATAAAAGGGATAAATCAAAAAAAAGTTTTAAAATTCATTATTGGACCAGGGATCCCAGCATACTTTATTAAACGTAAATGTCTTGATGGTATGTAAGTACAGATGGGAGATCCACAAACTTAAAAATTATCTGGTTTTCTCTCGGATAAAAGGTCTCAATTGTATGACACTGTTTACGTAACTGTCGGGGTTGGCAATGAAAAAAAAAAACGTGTTAATGCAGTAATTGTGATAGATTTCCCAGAAAAATATCTACAGTAGGGCTTAGTAAAGCTACAGAAAGACTCTCACATTATGAAAATTTAGCACCTTCTGGTGTAAGTGATGATTCTGTGGCCCAATAAATATTTTGATAGGTGTGATTATTATCCCTCCTTTGTAAAGGGTATGGAAAAGAAATGTGGTGTCACCCTTTTGAAGACTGCAGGAGGCCTGTAATGTATGGTAGGATTCCTCGTAATAATAATTCTGATTAGAGGAAACTAACAATACCATAACTGTGTGTCTTACTCATGAAATCGTACCCCAGTATAATTTTCCATAGAGGATGGTGTTGAGCCAGTGCATAAATTGTGGGAATTACACAGCATTGGAATAAATGTAAATGAAGAAAGTCCAGACGATTCTTTTACTCAAAACAATACCTGAGAGATGTAAAATTTGAATCTGGACAATACTGGGTACGACTTCCGTGGAGACTGAACCATCCAGAATTCCCCACTAATTACGGGATAGCATATGGACATAAAGGCTCAGCTCTGCAAACTGAGTAAAACACAGAATTGTTAACTGTCTTAATGATATAATTGCTGAGCAGTTAATTAATAAATTTATGAAGAGGTCCTCTGAGCACCAAAATTTATGGTCATATTTGCCACATCACGGAGTGAAGAAGGATTCTAAGACCACTACCTTTGAGGATTGTGTTTAATGTAGTGGGGAGTAAAAAATGTACCTAGTTTAAATGACTGATGAAGGTCCGTCGTTGACGGAAAAATTAGGAGATATCTTTTAAATTTCAGGGTGAATAATTATGCCTTTACGGCTGACGTAAGTAAAGCTTTCCTAAGAGTGGGTTTACAAGAGGCTGCCGGGATTGTACCCACTTCTTATGGCCTGAGAATCCTATTGACCCACTTAGCCCTCTGAAAAGCTTTTCCCTTTAGGAGCGTATTATTTGGTGCTACATCCCGTCCGTTCCTTTCTTCAAGCGACGATAAATGCACGCTTAAACGTATGGAAAATCCATTGAGTAAAGTAATTTAGCAAACAATTTATGTGGACAAATTTTCCCGGGTGTGACGTCAACTGAAGAGGAACTGTTAATGACTTGTGGAGAGGCTAATAAAATATGCAAAGTGTAAATAAAGCCTTGAGTGAATGGAATAGTAATTTGTCCAAATTAAAGGACAAAATAAGTAAAGATTACCCTGGAGATGAAGTGCCAAAATGTAGTAATGTATTGGGTTTAACTTGGGATACTGAGAGAGATTTGTTAATGTTAAAACCTAATATTACAGTATGCCCAATAAATTAACTAAGAAAGTTTTCTTGCTGAAGTTTCCAAATGTTTTTGATCCCCTAGGTTTAGTGTCACCCCTTACTATAGAGGAAAAATTTTTAATACAGGAAAGCATGGAAAACTTTAATGTGCTTGGGATGAAATTCTACTGAGGAATTCATTAACAGTTGGGATGAATTTTAAATTTGGGGATATGAGAAAATTCTAATGTTGGGGGTTCCCACGCCAGGTGGCCAATCCAAATGGGAAAAAAAGTACTCCCATTTTTTGTGAGGCTTCAAAATTGGCATATGGAGCAGTTGCTTACCTTCAATGTAATAGTGTTATTTTCTTGTTATGTCTAAGGCTAAAGTGTCTCCAATTAAATCACATACCTTGCCTCAGTTGGAATTAACAGCCTTTATGTAGGTGTCAAATTAGTAATTAAAAAAGAAATAAGTTGTAGGAGATAAATTATTAAGCGAACTGCCAATGGATTCGTAATGTAAACAGTAAAATTGTGGACATACAAACAGAGTCCTGAAATTAATCAGATGCAAGAGAAGTACAATAGTTTGGGTCAGCATATGTTAACATTTAATCATTTACCTGGTGAGGGAATCCAGCTGATTTCTTGTCTTTAGGTTTACCTTATGCTAAATTTGTAATGTTGTTTTCATGGTTTAAAGGACCGGTGGTTTGGGAAATAAAGCTAATTGGCCTGTACAAAAGGTTTATTTACCCTGTTGGGTTTTGTGCCCGCTCCAAAGTTTGTCCCTTCCTTAGCCCATTGATTTAAAAAAGGGATTTTCTTTAAAACAATCAATGTACTAGTGGTGTTTAAAATTTTTAAAAAAGTTTTTACATTTTGTTTTCCAACCCCTTTGGGGAAAATTGGAAAAGGGTACAGGAGAAATCTATGGAAAATGGAGTAAATGATGATGGAAAAAAATTGGAAAGGTTCCCTAATAAAAATTGGGGGTATATTTAGAGAACAAAGTAATTTTGTGAGAGGTAGGGTTTCAAAATGCTAATTGGGTGATTATGCTAAACACCCTATCTTTCTGCCCAAAAAATCATGTCTAACAAATTTTATTGTTCGAAATGCCCCTAAAAAAGTAAGCATGGTGGGGTACAAGTACCTTAAATTGTTTGGAAATTTCTGGATTCCACAAGGACGGCAAAGTTAAAAAGGGTTTGTTTAAAATTTTTGGTAATATGCCGCGTGTGGTCCCAATCCTATATGTACCCAGGTCCCCACCTTTCCCAATTTGAACATTTGAGTCGTTTAGCAAAAAAAACCGCCCGGGTTTAGTGTGGGAAAAATCAAAATTTTTTCCCAAAAATACAGAGTTATATAAATAAGGGCCATTGTTTTTAATAAAAATTTATGTTTATAAAAGGGGGAAATCTGGCCTGCACGAAAGATGCCAGTTTGAACTGGAAAACACAAACGTTAGTGAATAATTGAAGAATTTTTTGTGCTCTAGGGGTTAAATTGGGGGGCACTCTAAAATGGGACCCAAAAATTGTTGGATTTTTTTCCTGCATAACATGAATATCAGGGACTGGAAAGAAGCTCGGGAACCTCAAAAAGTCTGTTTATGTTTTAACTCTGGCCGGGTTTTTATTTTCGGGATAACAGTGAATTTTTCGAGTTTGATCCCAAAAATTAATCTCCAGTAAAATTTGGTGAGAGATTTTAAATTTTCCCCCTTTTCTGTTATGTAAATGTGTAATATTATTTAATCCTTTATTTTTTTAATTTACAGTCCAAAAAATTATTATTTACCGAATTTTTTTGAGCATCTTTCATTTGTATTAACAGGTCAGAGAAACTTGGGATATGACATGGTAGGTATCAAAGGGGGACATTTTTTGCGACCTGGTGCCCCAAATTTTTCCTACTTGTCTATGTAACTGATAAATAAAAATTTCTTGTTATCATTTACTGTTAGTACAAAAATAGTTACTTCGATAAATGTAATTTTCCACAATAGTAAGTAAAAGGGCCGCTGTATCTTCCCCATCTCAAAGTACCTCAAAAAAAATTTGTTGAAACAATTACCATTGTTTACTTAAACCGAGATCCAAAGGGGTCGGTTCCGGATAAAGGAAGATTTCTTGCCAGTAAATGAAACCCTCGGTTTAGAAAAGTTAACCTTGTAAGCTATTTATATTCACTATGACAAACATTCCCGTGAAACAGAGCTTAACATCCATACCAAACTGCCACTACCTTCCCCTTACACACCCCAAAAAATTAAACGTCAGACAAAAAACCCCCTTTACACCCCCAGAAGGGTACCACCCCTTGTCCATCCCAAGGGACCCGACAAAGGAAACCCCAGTGGGTTCTTAAACCCTTTCCGGGAAACTTTTTTTCCCGGACGCCCCCTAAACCCCCATATTCCCACACTTTGTCCTATGAATCTACCCCCAACGCTTTTTTCCCGTATCACCCCCTTTAATTCCCCCATTCCCATGAGATATCCCGAAATCTACTTGACTAATTATAGCCCGTCCCACATCCGTAGGGACTCCCCTTAACTAAAAGTAAGCCCTTAAAAAACGGGAAACGTCCCCCAACTATCTGATAACCCCACCATCCACATTCACCCCTCCAAGGGGGACAAAAAAAGGAAACCCCCCCTTTTCCTCCCCCCAAAACTAACAAAAACCTATTCCCCCAACCCCCTACGTCTTAAAACCTCCTTGGAGGGCCCGAATCCCCATGATGAACGGGACACTAATTCCTTACCCCACCGGGTTTATAATTCTAAAATCCTTTTAAATAAACCCCAATCATATGTTGGATACACGGTACCCCCTTTCAAAATTCCCCGGCCTCCCCCTATCCACCAACCCTTTTTACTTTTATGTTATCCACCCGTTGTACTAATAAAAAATCTTTTAAAAATCTTCACAAACCGCAGGTCCTTCCACTCCACCATTAGTGCCCCCTCCCTAACTCTTCCAGTTAGCCCCCTCACACCCCTTCCCTATATACCTCCACTTGAATTATACCTTTTCTCTTCCTAAAACAACAAACCTAAAACCCCTTTTGAACATCCTCAAAAAACCTCCTTTTCTTTAAACCCTGCCCCCAAATCCCCACCAAACTTTAGGCCTTCCTCTGCATTTCCCAATGTCCTGTCTTCTAGGGAAAAACCTCTGCCACCCCCCATACCTTGCTATAGACAAGTGAATTTCCACCCCTACCCTTAGTAAAAATTTGGTCCCCCCGCATTTAAAATCCCCTTTCTAAGCCTTTCCCATGAAGACCGAATTTACCCTTTTGCAGGCCGCTCCCCCCCATATACATATTCCACATACTCTTTTTTTTCAACCCCTGTCCATCTAACCCCAACCCAAGCCCCCCCTTCCAATTACCCACCTTATAACCCTTTATTTTACGTATTTAAATCGGATCCCTATTCATACCAAACATCGAATTTTACTTACCCACCCCCTTAGTCCCCCTTACCCCCTTTGCAAACAGTTTACCAATACCCCAAAGGCCCCCTTTTCACCCTCCCCCCATCCCTGTTTTTCATCACCCCGTAACAGACTCATAGAAAGGATTTGCAAAAGAAAAAATAGTGCGAAGCAAACCCCCCCCTAAAAACCCCCTCTATTGCACACTTTCACCCAAACCCCCCATTGACCCGTACCCTCACCCTGCCT
>NW_026470336.1:0-12461 GCF_026875155.1 Cherax quadricarinatus | reverse complement strand
TGTGGCGCGAAATATAAAACTAAGCTGGCAGACAGCATAGGCTGTCTGTGCAGACAGTACAGGCTGTCTACATATGCTCGGCCACCTACCTCGCGTCGTCCAACACGACAATACTGGTGGTAAAAAAACTCGGTCTCTCTCTCGTAGGAAGAGGGCACAAAAACACAAAATAAAAAAACATGTATATACATTGGATATGGAAAAAAAAACTTCCTATAGGG
The DNA here is from genome assembly GCF_026875155.1 of Cherax quadricarinatus. Taxonomy (NCBI): domain Eukaryota; kingdom Metazoa; phylum Arthropoda; class Malacostraca; order Decapoda; family Parastacidae; genus Cherax; species Cherax quadricarinatus. The sequence continues at coordinate 12,240 of NW_026470336.1, read as the reverse complement.
AAGGAAGAAAAAAAACATGTGGGGTGTGCTAAACATCGTGGTCATAGGCAGTGAGGTCGAAGGGCATCACTGCACGCCTTCCTGCGTCTGGACAGATACTGCAACTGTGGCTGAGCTGTGACGTAACGGGGTACGGTCTCCTCAGGAATGGAGAAAAGCAGTCATCATAGGAGTCACTGCAGGTTTCACTCAACCTGGGGCACGACATGCTGGTGCCCTCGAGTGAGGCTTCGACAAAACTCGGCAACTGGGCAGGACTTCTTCTGGCAAGCGACTCAGGAGGACACTTCTCGACTGGTACTGTCGCTGAGCTGTCACTGCCGGCAAGCAGTGAGGAAGCTAGCAAAGTGACATATTCTTTGTGCAGGCTGCTCACTGGAAGCTTGACACGAGGCTGACACAGCGCTGCCGATAGGGCTAACTGCGGCTTGACGAGTGTCATTCTCTCCGCAGTTGGAGTTATAGAAGAGGTTAGTCTAAGCATCCCCAGACTTGCTTCTCTACATATAACTGCACTCTGAAGGTTTGGAGATGAAGTGAAACAAATCTTGATGGGAATCGTAGCAGGTACGATTCTGCAGGACAACTATGAGTGACAAGCATAAGAGCTTTCTGTAAAAAGGGGCTCGGTCACTCGGGGCTGAATAATATCAGCTGTCAAATGCGCTAGTCACAACCGGGGTGACTAAGTAACACAGTGGTGCTACTCCGGGGGTCTGGCTGCAGACCACACTGGACTCACGGAAAACTTTACACACACCACACAGTACATGCGGTACAACATGGCTTAACTAGCAAAAGATGCTTTTCTGTGCACAATATTGACACTAAGCCATACACTAACATGTGAGAACACTGAGAGGAATTAACACACGACATATATCTTCTCTCAATCTTCTCGACAATACTGACATATTTACTAGAAACTCGATGTGACATCATGTAATGTCAGGCGTGACGTCGCGAGGTGACGTCAGCAGCACTGTGACGTCAGCAGACATCGTGACGTCATGAAATCGGGCAGCAGCATCGGTGACGTCAATGTGATGCGGGCAGCAGACCACAGCAAGAGGCCTGGGTCATCTGGCAACTCACGTGGCTCGTAGGTTTCCCCGTGGCTTCGTGATCTACGTGGCATGCTGATTCACATGGGTTGCTGGATCAACGGGGCTTGCTGATCCATGTGGCTTGCTGATCTACATAGCTTGCTGATCCACGTGGCTTGCTGATCCATGTGGCTTAGTGATCCACATGGCATGCTGGTCTACGTGGCTTAGTGATCTACGTGGCATGCTGATCCACATGGCTTGCTGATCCATGTGGCTTGCTGATCCATGTGGCTTGCTGATCAACATGGCTTGCTGATCCACGAGGCTTGCTGATCTACATGGCTTGCTTATCCACATGGCTCCGAGTGGCCTCGAGCACTCGGATACACAGCACTGGCAATGAGTTCACACGAAAAACAGCAGAAAACACAGTGGAGGGAGTGGGCAGTGGAGAGTGTATGGTAGGCTGGTGAGGTGTGAGTGTACAGCAGAGCGAGTGTGGGCGAGGCAAGGAATGACCATTTCCTCCCCTTCTGTCACAAACACGGAGACACGCACACTGGATGCAGAATCACCACAAAAACTCACCTCTGACTTGCTGAAATAGCTGTGCTGAGCTGAACAACTACAGCAGAACATACAAGTGATGCTGAACATGTGACTTAAGAAACAGCGTGGGACGCTGTACCGTGGGGTCACTAGAACGCCACTTACAATTCTCGAAGAAATTCGGTAAATTTCGGCTAGATCCTGCTTGTACCTGTGTCTGGATGCTGAAACGTGCAGACACGACATCAGGATAACTCGTTGAGAGACAGATGCTTCTTGTGTAGGGTGATGAAGTGAACAACTTCATTCCTTCCTTCCTCTTCCGGGCAAACACAACTGCTGCGACCACTGCTTCCCACCAATGTATAACGAGATTTATTTGGGATGATGCAGTGGCGTGGGGTAAATGATACGTGTCTTTGGAGGCTTCTTTTCTTTATTTGCAAAGTCGTGGTGGGTACCACAGGCTTGTGTGTTGTGTGCCCATGGCCGGTAGGGCATCCCACAAGAGGGAGAGAATAGTCTTGCTGCTAGGCCGCTGTGAGAAGTGAGTGTGAGACCCGCGTCCCACAGACCTGGGCAGGCCCAGAGGGCAGCACCTTAGTGGCGCGAAAGATAAATGTACTAAGCTGGCAGACGCATAGGCTGTCTGTGCAGACAGTACAGCTGTCTACTATATATATATATATACTTTATATAATATATATATATATATTATAATATATAGTGTGTGAGTGTGTGTGTTGTGTGTGTGTGTGTGTGTGTGTGTGTGTGTGTGTGTGTGTGTGTGTGTGTGTGTGCATGCGTTGCATGTGTGTGTGTGTGTGTGTGTTGTGTGTGTGTGTGTTGTGAACTTTGAACTTTATTAAACAGAATACATTGACAGAAAACACAAACATGAATACATTATAAATTCCTCCAGCTCCTCCAAAGCCAGAAGCTAGCCCGTATGCAGCAAGCATTTCCCTCTGGATGGCCACACTGAGGCACTGGAACATGAAAGTGGTGCCCTCGGGTCCTGTGGTGTCGGTGAGTCTGGAAAACCAGTTCCTCAAAGGAAAACATGTGGCATTTTTCCCCTGGATCCCAAGGTCTCTGATCCCCACTGGGACTACTTGATACTGTTGGCTTATGTCCTGATACTTGCCGGTCTTGTTACTCCTCCCTGTGATCAGCAGCTCCTCCCTGTCGCCCGATACTGTTAATGGATGTAGGTGTAGCCAGCATCGGACACATTTAGTCCCATGCTAAGAGCCTTGCATTCTTCAAGGTAGATGGTGATTCCCGCCCTGGGCCGTTTGCTGATCGTTTCGTATTGTTGGCTTCTAGTGATCGGGCTCTCTCTTGGCTGGGCATCCAGCTGTACGCAAGTCTTCGTGTCATGATGATGACTTCATTTGGTTTTGGCATGCCAACATCGTTTTGGGAAACAGTTACCCCTTACGTCCACATATGTCAGTTGTGCATCGCCGCAAAAAACACGTATATTCCATATGAATTGGGGCACCAGGATGGAGACACTGCATACGGAGGGTCTAAGGGTCGAGGCGTTTTCCTACTGCCGAAATGGAAACGTTTTGGAGGAAGTCCCGGTGTGATGTCACTCACAGATGAAAGAAGGGCAGTCTACTGTGTGATGATTACAGCCCTAAGCATGTTCGCAAACACCTTTACAGCGATGAGGCCATCCTAACTTGACTGTAGGCCCAGTGCTGCCGGAGCAGGCAAGAGTCTCCCATTAGAATATGTAATAACTTTTATTATTATATTTATATATATATATATATTGTATCTATATATATATATATATTATATACCTATATATATATATTATAATCACTTGTGACTGGCCGAGGCTTCGAACCATGTCCGTGTGGCCCTGCCTCGTGGTGAGCGAAAATCATCAGCGTCCTCCACACCCCCCCCCCAATCCCTACAAGAATCCTACAAGAATCAATCACCCAGCAGGCTAGCGTGTTTTCCTTGATCCAAGGCATATGGTGTGTGGGGGCCTCAGAGCACGCCACTTACTGTAGTACTTTACTCAGTTTTACGGTACCGTAGGCATACAAGCCTTTCTAGAATTTTCAAATATATCTTCCTTTCTCTATACATATATACGACCTAACCTCTAACATTCATACCACAGTAGAGGTCTGGCCTTCAGTCCTGCTTTGTCTTCCTGTTCGTGTTTTCTTTTTAATAAAATGACCTCTCTTTGTATGAAGGGTGGATGATCATCTCGCTCAGAATTCTCAATAAATTTTTCCCTGCAAGATTCATGGAGCTCCCTGTCCTCACTAGTTCATTCTTCGTTGATTTTTTTTTTAAATGTCCTAATGATCTTATCAAACCCATATACTTTTTTCTCCCCCTTTTTCACTTATTAGTTCTTTGTTAGCGTTTTAAAATTATACCCTGATAGTTGTTCACATGTTTCTCACTTTCTAATTGACTCACATCTCGTCCTTCACTGTTCTTTCGGTTCTCTATTTACATTTTTTCTTCACTATATTTTAAAAATAATATAATAATAATAATACTAATAATAAATAATAACTATTAATAATATTAATAAATAATAATAATAATAATAAATAAATATATTAATAATAATAATAATAAAATAATGATAATAATAATTATAATATTAATAATAATATAATAATAATAATACTTAATAATACAATCATAATCATAATAAATAATAATATAATAATAATAACTATTGTATGTCTCAACACTCAGCAATCAAACACCCCCCCCCCCCACCCCCCCCCCCCACCCCCCCCCCCCCCCCCCCCCCCCCCCCCCCCAAACCCCCCCCCCCCCCAACCCCCATACATGTACAAGGTACACAGGTCTAGCTGGACATCAGTGACATACTACTATATAAGAAGTCGCATTGTTATGCTGGGCATTTTGGCAAATTTAGGCCAGTTTGTGGTCCAGGATGCGACCACACCCAGTCCACTAACACCCAGGTACCCATTTTTACTGATGGGTGAACAGGACAGCCAGGTGTCTTATGGAAATCAGTCCTAATGTTTTCCAGCGTACGGGATTTCGATCTCCCGTACTCAGGTATGAAGCTAAGTGCGCTAGCACTCAGCTCACATCTGACGATATCACTTATTCCCTTTCCGTCACTCGTAAAACGTTTCTATATATTTACTTCCTCGCTGAAAATAACCTGAGCTGTTTCTATTGGTGTAATCTTATTATACTCACCTATTTTTTAAATGACAGGGGATAAGTATCAGCTCTGGTCTTGCTTCTTACGGACTTGGTAAACTTTTACTAGATCGTGATCCATGGTATATCTGCTTTTAATATTTTATGATGAATCCTTGTTTATGTATCTCAGCTTCTGTCATCTCATGTATCATTGTCTGTTTTCGAACAGATTATCTCTGCCTAAAATTCTCATTTACTTTTCGTATTTTATGCACCAGCATCAACGTTACGAGGATCCTTGATTCTCTGGTGCCGTCGGGTTTATATCTCTTTGTCTCCTTCTCATCCCTTCTCAGTGCTACATCTCCGAGACAAGTCACAGGAGTGATCTCTGTACTCTGTCTGAGGTTTATTCCATGAATGGTTCATATTCAGGTTGTCTTTAAACTACTTTTGCTCCCTGCAATTAAAACCTGATACGTCCCACTCCAGGTGGTAGATTGCGCAAACAGATTTAGCGTATCGTCAAGAAAGTAATAATAATAATAATAATAATAATAATAATATTAATAATAATATAACAAATATAGTTAGGTTAAGACACCTATGGCAACAGTTAGGTTATCACTATAAAGTATACTAACTGTTGCACATGGTGTCTTACCTAACAACCTGTCGGTATTTTATACCATTCTAATGTTCAATAAACAATATTACTATTTTATTTTTTCACATGGCAGATTCCACCAAGGCAGGGTGGCCCGAAAAAGAAAAACTTTAACCATCATTCACTCCATCACTGTCTTGCAAGAAGGGTGCTTTACACTACAGTTTTTAAACTGCAACATTAACACCCCTACCTTCAGAGTTGAGGCACTGTTACTTCCATCTCCGGACTTCACGTCGGTTGCCTGTTTACCAGAACCCTTCATAAATATTACCTTTGCTCACACTCCAACAACACGTCAAGTATTAAAAAACATTTGTCTCCTTCACTCCTATCAAACACGCTCACGCTGCCTGCTGGTAGTCAAGCCCTACGCACACAAAACCTCCTTTACCCCTCCTTAACCTTTCCTAGGCCGACCCCTACCCCGCCTTCCTCCCACTGCCACTAAAGACTGATACCAACTCATGATGTTATTAGTTTCGCTCCATTCTCTCCACATGTCCGAACCACCTCAACAACCCTTCCTCAGCCCTCTGGGACAAACAGTTTTGGTAAATCTGCACCTCCTCCTAACTTCCAAATACGAATTCTCTGCATTATATTCACACCAACACATTGCGCTCAGACATGACATCCTACCACTGCTCAGCCTTCTCCTCGTGCAACATTCATCACAAGTTTCACACCCATATAAGGGCGTTGGTAAAACGATTACTCTCATACATTCCCCTCTTTGCTCACTGTGCGGACAAAGTTCTTTGTCTCCACAGAACTCCTAGTGCACACTCACCCTTTTCCCCTCATCAACTTCTATGTTCACCTCATCTTTTTCATTCACCCCCCTACCCCGCTGCCCCCCGTACTCCCAAATATCTGAATACATTTCACCGTATCCTTCCATATTACTCTCTCTATTCTCATCAATTGATATCCAATCTTTCAACACCTACATCTTTTTGTTATCTTCTAACCTTACTCTGTTTCCTGTATTCACTTTCAATTTTCTGCTTTTGCACACCCCTACCATATTCATCCACCAATCTATGCAACTTCTCTTCAGAAATCTCCCAAGAGCACAGTGTCATCAGGCAAAGAGCAACTGCTGACAACTCCCAATTTATGGGTGATTCTTTATCTTTTAACTCCTACGCCTTCTTGCACGACCCTCGCATTGACTTCTCTTACAAACATATTAAATATATTAAACAACCACGGTGACATCAACATCCTTGTCTAAGGGCCTACTTTTATGGGTAAATAATTTCCCTCTTTCTAAATACTCTAACTTGAGCCTCAATATCCTCGTTAAAAAACTCTGCACTCCTTCAGAAACCTACCTCTACACCATACAACCTGCAACATCTGCCACATTGCCCCCCCATCCACCTGTCATAAGACTTTTCAAATCCATATAATGCCACAAAGACTTCTTAGCTCCTGAATCTAAAATACTGTTCACGTTATATGTTTCATGTTAAACACCTGGGTCCACACACCCCCCTACCTCTTCATAAAGTCCTTGTTCATATGCTATCCTATTCTCCGTCTTGTACTCTTCAATTCTTTCAATAATAACTCTACCATTACACTTTGCCAGGTTATACTCAACAGACTTATCCCCCTCAGTATTTTTAGCACATCTTTTATCCCTTTGCGTTATAGAAATGGAACTATGCATGCGCTCTGCCAATCCCTAGGTACCTTACCTCTTCATACATTTATTAAATAATTGCACCAACACTCCAAAACTATATCCCACTGCTTTTAACAGTTCTATATTTTATCCCATCAATCCGGCTTGCCCCTTACCCTTTATTTTACCTACTGCTCAACGAACTTCCCCCAACTCACAACTGGCTTTCCTAACTCCTACAAGATGTTGTTCCTCTTGCCCTATTCATCGAAATCACAGCTTCCTTCTTCATCAACTCAATTTAACAATTCCTCAAAATATTCCTCCATTTTCCCTAATACCTCTAACTTCTCCATTTAATAAACTCTCCTCTCCTAGTTTAACTGACAAATCCATTTGTTCTCTAGGCTTTCTTAATTGTTAATCTACCTCCCCCCCACAAACTTTTTCTTATTTTTCAACAAAATTTGTTGATACATCTCAACACTCTCTTCATTTGCTCTCTTTTTACATTGCTTTCCACTCTCTTAACCTCTCTCTTTTTCTCCATATACTCTTTCCCTCCGTGCATCACTTTTACTTGTTAAAAAACTTCTCATATGCTAAACTTTTTCTCCCTTACTACTCTCTTCACATCATCATTCCACCATCGCTCCTCTTTCCCTCCTCGCACCCACTTGCCTGTAACCACAAAACTTCTGTGACACTCTAACACTACATTTTTAAACCTACCCCACTCCTCTTCGACCCCATGCCTTATGCTCTCATTAGCCCATCTAACCTCCAATAGATGTTTATATTCTTTCCTAACTGCCTCCCTCTTTTAGTTATAAACCTTCACCTCTTCTCTTCCCTGATGCTTCTATTCCTCCTTGTATCCATCTACCTTTTACTCTCAGTGTAGCTACAACTAGAAAAGTTATCTCGATATATCTGTGGCCCTCTATAAACTGTTACATCCGGAAGTTACTTAACGTCTGTTTATCTACCACTACATAATCAACAAAAAACTACTGTCATTTCGCATACATCATATTTGTATAATTATGTTATCTCTTTTTTTTAAAATATGTATTACCTATAACTAAACTCCACTTTTCTATCCAAAGTTCAATCAAAGGGTCCTCATTATCATTTACACCTGGCACCCCAAACTTACCTACACACCTCTCTTAAAGTTTCTCCTGCTTTGCATTCAGGTCCCCTACCACAAATACTCTCTCACTTGGTTCAAAGGCTCCTATACATCACAGAAACATCTCCAAAATCTCTCTCTCTCCTCTGCATCCTCTCTTCTCAGTGCATACACGCTTTTTATGACCACTTCTCGCATCCAACCTTAACTTTAATCACATTAATTCTTGAATTTACACATTCATATTTCGTTTCTCCTTCCATAACTGATCATTCAAAAGTACGCTACCCCTTCCTTTGCTCTAACATCTCTCAGATATCCAGATTTAATCCCATTGTATTTCTCCCCACGAACAACTCCCTACCCTTCAGCTTTGTTTCGCATTGGCCAGGACATCCAACTTTCTTTCTTAACATCAGCAATCATCTGTTTCTGTCATCCGCACTACATCACGCACATTTAAGCATCCCGTTTTATAATGTTTTATCTTCTTCTCTTTTTTAGTAAATGTCTACAGGAGAAGGGGTTACCGCCCATGCTCCAGGCATTTTAGTCGCCTCATGCGAACACGCATGGCTTACGGAGGAAAGATTCTTTTCCATTCCCATGGAACAATAGAAGAAATAAAGAAGAACAAGAAGCTATTTAGAAAAAAGGAGGAAAAACCTAGGATGTATGTATTATATATATGCATGTGCGTCGTCTGTGAAGGTTGGTGACCCTAAAGTGAAGTAGGAGTAGCAAGATATCCCTGTTATCTAGCCGTGTTATGAGAAGAAACAAGAAACCAGCAATTCCTACCATCATTGCAAAAACTGTTAAGGTTTCTGTTCAACAGTCATCTGGCAGGACGGTAATACTTCCCTGGGGTGGTTGCTTGTCTACCAACCACTACTTACTACCTAATAGCACTAATAATATAATAATAAAACCGCATACTTCCTTAAGCAGGCATACAGCTGGTGCTACATTCTTCAAGAATGTCTTCATATATTTAATGCGGTTTCAAGGGAATCTTTGTCGAATTTCTCAGGACACTAATTTGACTTTTGCCTAATCAAACATTCATTGCTGAGGATATTCTGATTTTTGGAAAGGTGCGGCAGTTTCCGGTTTGAGTAATACTTTGGCGATTGAGGCGCTACTTGGGTTTCCGCAGTAGGCAAATGACAACGGAGGTGCTACTTTGGTGAATGAGGTACTCATTTAGTGTTTGAGGTGCTCCTTTGGTGATTGTACTTCGAGCAAAATTTAACTTTACGTCATTCTTGAACCAGATTTGCCATATAACACAAGTAGTATCAGGCTCTATACGGATCCTGGTAAAAAAAAAAAAAAACAGTTGTCGGACCTGCAAATAATGATTCCTCTTATTTAACATTGACTCGTTGCCTTGTATTCTTGTATACAGTGTAATGGTTTTCTGGTATCTCTGCTTCCTTCTCTAACTTTCGACCTTGGTAGATAAGACACATAGCCTACACAGTAGGCTGCTTCAGTCGATTGCAGAAAGTTGGCAGGAGCAGTAGAGATGTGAAGACGATGTAATCAGTCCATCACCCTTGAAGTCGTAGATTTGAGGTTGTCAGTCCCTCAGCCTGGAGAAGTTCTGTTCCAAAGTCTGGAGCTAAATGAAGATCAAGTGACAGTGTTGAGACTTAAATACTGTCGGAAGGAGAGGTGCAGAGTAGTAGTAGTAGTAGTAGTGAGAATGTAGTCACTGAGAGGTCATGTCTCTCTCAGATCAAACAGTTCTCGCTTGAAAAAGTTGTCCAAGGTGTTTTCTCTTCTGTACCAAGATGCCATTGTGTTGCAGTGTCTGACAGAGTGAATATCAAATGGTATACAATACCATTTGATAATCATTTGACAATACTGTGTAGGCGAAACGTTTCGGAATAAAGTTGCCTAAATGTTGCCTATGTGTCTGATCTACCAACCTGTCGATATTGTATACCATTTGATAATCACAACTTTCGACCTTGCTTATTGCGAAGTACAGCGTCAAAGGTCTTCTTACAGACCATTATTATTATTATTATTATTATTATTATTATCAAAACTTAGCGCTAAGCCCACAAGGGTCAAACAGCGTCGTTGTGCAGAGGAAATACATTCAATACACCTATTCCTCTATTTCCTGTTTCACTTTATTTCACTGTCATAAACTTCAAACAGGTTTATGAAATGTGATTTTCTCTTGCTAAACTTGTAGTTATTGTTTATGAATCCGTTTCTGTCCAGGTCCACCTTAACACATCTTTTGATTTTATTTTTCATATTTTTGGGATATTTGCACATGGTTGAGCAATACATGTTTGTCCCTTTTTTGAAATATTGGGACAACATTCGCTGAATTACCCTCCTCCTTCCCTCAGAATCTGTGGTGGATCATTGATCCAATTACTGTTGAGTTATCCAGCTCATTCAGTAGTTGCAATACCTCTTTGCGTGCAATGTACTTTGCATCTAGTTCCCATTGACGTGCTCTATATGTGTTGTTCATGCTACCACCTAACTTCCTTGCCATGTTAACAGAGCTTTGTTAGCTCAGTCATATTGTCTGGTCTTCTGATGTGAATGTTTAGCAGTTTTAGTTCAAATTTAGCCTTTGCTGCTATGTCATCTATATTAGTCGACCGACCTCTCTTCTCACTGGTGTAAACTCGTTGATAAATTAGACACATGTGCAACTGTTGGGTATCTTTATTGAGGAAACGTTTCTCCACACAGTGGCTTCATCAGTCCATACACAGGAGAAGCTAGAAGAACAGGAGGAGGATGAGATAATCAGTCCCTCAGCCTTGAGTCGATGTGGTCAGTCCTTCAATCTTGAATAGAATACGGCATATGAGCGGAGAAGCAGCTTATAAACCATATGGCAGGAGAGGTGCAGCAGACGTAGGCGGTGTCACATTTGTCCAATGTTGAAGTAGGTCGTGCCCAAGGGTTAGGCAAGCGAAGAATTCCCAAGTATTAAGATCCCAAGAAGTTGCAGTGTCTGACAGGTTTGTAGATGAATGGTTCACAGAGCCGTTTCTGTCTCTTCTGTTCACTTCTTATTTCTGTTGTCCTTTAATTTCTGTTGATTTTCCATGTCTTTACAACTCTTCTTTTGTCTGTCATCCCTGAATGAACCATACTTATGCTTCTTCATCTTCTTCATATGTAATTCTCTCCTGCTGTCGAACACGTCAGTTCCAGCCATTTTATGATTTCATTCGGTATTTTGTTTCCAGTTCTTTTTCTACTGCAATTTTTTTTTCCCAAAATCTATTTCTCCTTTAGCCGACATGCAAGTCTTTTCTCTCAAGGGAGGTTCCTTGACGCTGGTGAGGGGCTCTTGATCTAGGGAAGTGGATCTGTGCTCAAGTTCCCTGAATTGTGCCTGAATGCCTTCCATCCCTGAATGCCTTACTCAGCCCTGTAACAACTTCAGACAGTATTACCAAGGCTGGCTCCTCCTCAGGAAAATTAGTGAATAGAAAAAGAAATAATAACAGACAAATATAAACACTTTATTATATAGAAAATATAAAATGTAAAACACTTAAATATGAAATATTAATCCTACATTAAAGAAAATGAAAAATGAAAAATATAAATGATAACTGAATTCAACGCTAATGTAGATAGGGGTGTCTGGTGTTGGTGACACTGTTGAAATCGTAGCCGTTGCTGATGTGGGGGGGGGGTCGCAGGTGTTGGTGACCACCACTGGCTAGTTCTTCACAGAGTATCGCCGTGAGTAGTATCCCGATGACAGGAAAGCAGGTTCTTTACTGCTGCAATGATGTTGGGTTACATCCTGCAATTTCATACAGATGCACAGGTAATTCAATCCAAAATGGGACGTCTCCAGGACGTTAGTCCGTCTCCTGTTCTTCTCGTTGATTGACAGGTGACCCTCACTGTCATCCAAGCTGAAAAGATAGACAGGTTACCCACTGCTTAAATAATCACTCTCCATGGCAAGTACAATACTCAAAAAACGTGTATCAACAGTCAACCCAGAGCAACCCAAAGG
>NW_026470335.1:0-12388 GCF_026875155.1 Cherax quadricarinatus | reverse complement strand
TTTGGCCCCTCGTTAAAAGCCCACCTTTTTTGACACACTCAAAATTTTTTTAAGGGAAATTAACCTACTGCACTATTTTTGAGTCAATTTTAACTTGCACTCAACCAGACCTGGAACTAGGTTTTGGCACTAAAAACCCCAAGAAGAAGAAGTGATTCAGAAGTATTGGTAAATAACATCTGGCAAACAAAATTGAACCATCAATATTCTGTCAAACAAAAACCGCTCATTTAACTCTGTTGTTCCTCCAACTTCCATACAAAACTAATTTACTCACATTGTCTCATTATATTTCTACTGTAACTTAGTAATTCCTTTTCAACCAACTTCTTTATTCAGTCATTATATTTCTACTGTAACTTAGTAAGTTCCTTTATCACCAACTTCTTTATTCAGTCATCCCCCAAAAACTGAAGATCAATGAATTAGTTTTAAATAAATAAATATTTTTTAAAAGTGTACTTTTTTGTACATTATGTATCTTTTATTGTACATATAATTGTAGTTAACTGTTGTACAAGTTTTACTTAACTCAACATTATTGTACATATAATTGTAGTTAACTGTTGTACAATTTTTTACTTAACTCAATATTACTTGAATCACATTACAAACATTAAGTCACATTTTTAAAAATTGTACCATATTTATTAGTACCTTTGTTATTTGTATTTTGTCTGAAATGTCTTACTAGTTAATGGCTTTGTTTTGTGTCCATCAGTGTTTTATTAAATGTAAACTTTATTAACTTTGTACAACTTAAAAACAAACAAATGAATTTGAAACTTGAATTATTTAATGACACTAAACAGTTACAGTGTCCTACCCGCTATTTTGTTTTAATTGTTTAATGACACTGAACAGTTACAGTGTCCTACCCGCTATTAGTTAATTGTTTAATGACACTGAACAGTTACAGTGTCCTACCCGCTATTAGTTAATTGTTTAATGACACTAAACAGTTACAGTGTCCTACCCGCTATTAGTTAATGACACATTACTTAATGACACATTACTTAATGACACATTACATGACACATTACTTAATGACACAGTACTTAATGACACATTACTTAATGACACATTACTTAATGACACATTACTTAATGACACATTACTTAATGACACATTACATAATGACACATTACATAATGACACATTACTTAATGACACATTAGTTAATGACACATTAGTTAATGACACATTACTTAATGACACATTAGTTAATGACACATTACTTAATGACACATTAGTTAATGACACATTAGTTAATGACACATTAGTTAATGACACATTTTCTTAATGACACATTAGTTAATGACACATTACTTAATGACACATTACTTAATGACACATTACTTAATGACACATTAGTTAATGACATATTAGTTAATGACACATTACTTAATGACACATTAGTTAATGACACATTACTTAATGACACATTACATGACACATTACATGACACATTACTTAATGACACATTACATGACATTACTTAATGACACATTACTTAATGACACATTACATAATGACACATTACTTAATGACACATTACTTAATGACACATTACTTAATGACACATTACATAATGACACATTACTTAATGACACATTACATAATGACACATTACTTAATGACACATTACATGACACATTACATGACACATTACTTAATGACACATTAGTTAATGACACATTACTTAATGACACATTAGTTAATGACACATTACTTAATGACACATTACTTAATGACACATTACATGACACATTACATGACACATTACTTAATGACACATTACTTAATGACACATTACTTAATGACACATTACATAATGACACATTGCTTAATGACACATTACATAATGACACATTACTTAATGACACATTAGTTAATGACACATTACTTAATGACACATTACATGACACATTACATGACACATTACTTAATGACACATTACTTAATGACACATTACTTAATGACACATTACATAATGACACATTACTTAATGGGCAAATTTCATAATGACACATTACTTAATGACACATTTAGTTAATGACACATTACTTAATGACACATTAGTTAATGACACATTACTTAATGACACATTAGTTAATGACACATTACTTAATGACACATTACTTAATGACACATTACTTAATGAAAACATTACTTATGACACATTTCATAATGACCCCAAATTTCTTAATGACACATTACATAATGACACATTACTTAATGACACATTACTTAATGACACATTACTTAATGACACATTACTTAATGACACATTACATAATGACACATTACTTAATGACACATTACATAATGACACATTACATAATGACACATTACTTAATGACACATTACTTAATGACACATTACTTAATGACCCCATTACTTAATGACACATTACATAATTTAAAACATTACTTAATGACACTTACATAATGACATTACTTAATGACACATTACTTAATGACACATTACATAATGACACATTACTTAATGACACATTACATAATGACATTACTTAATGACACATTACTTAATGACACATTACATAATGACACATTACCTAATGACACATTACATAATGACACATTACTTAATGACACATTAGTTAATGACACATTACTTAATGACACATTACTTAATGACACATTACTTAATGACACATTACTTAATGACACATTACTTAATGACACATTACATAATGGAACATTACTTTTAAAGACACATTACATAATGAAACATTACATAATGACACATTACTTAATGACACATTACATAATGACACATTACTTAATGACACATTACATAATGACACATTACATAATGACACATTAGTTAATGACACATTACTTAATGACACATTAGTTAATGACACATTTCAACATGTTTCCTTACACCTGTTGTCCTGTTCACCTAGCAACAAGTAGGTACCTGGGTGTTAGTGGACTGGTGTGGTTGGCATCCTGGGTGGCCTGGGTGGCAAAGTTCTCGCTTCACATACGGAGGGTCCGGGTTCGATTCCCGGCGGGGTAGAAATATTTCGATGTGTTTCCTTACACCTATTGTCATATTCACCTAGCAGCAAGTAGGTACCTAGGTGTTAGTGGACTGGTGTGGGTGGCATCTGGGAACAAGATTGAAGACCACAAAGTGGAAATAAGACAGACAGGGCCTGGATGACGCACTGACTTTCTTGGGTTATCCTAGTTGGCTTAACCCTCCAGTGTTAAAATCCCAACAAAAAAAATGTGTGACCTGGAGTTCTAACCCCACCCGAGTATGCTTGATAAAAGTGCTACGTCTTGGCTGGCCAACACTAAATTATTTTTATTTGTTTTATCAAATTTTTAAAGGGGAAAACTCCTTGGAACTTAAAAAATAATAAAAATTTAAAAATAATTAAATAAAAATAAAATAATAATTTTAATAATAAAAATTTTTTCCTTTATTACTTTAAAACTAAAACAAAAAAAATGAAATCCCTTTGTTATTAAATTTTATCCAAAATATAAAAATTTTTAAAATATAAATCAAAAATTTACAAAAAACACAAAAAAAACACACAAAAAACACACACACAAAACACACACACCCCCCCACCCCCCCCACACAAAACAAAACCCCCAAAACACACACACACCCCAAAACAAAAACCACAACACACACCCCACAAAAAACACCACACCACCACAAAAAACACCACACACACAAAAACACAACACACAACACCCCCAAACACACAAACACACACACACACCAAAAACACACACACACCACAACACCCCACAACAAAAAAACCCACAACACCACACACCACAAACCACACACAAACACACACACACACCCCACACACACACAAAACAAAACCCCACCAAAACCACACACAAACACACACACACACACACCACACAACCCCCCCCCAAACCCACACCACAAACCCCACACACAAACACACACACAACACAAAACCACAAAACACACACAAACAACACACACAAAACCCCAAAACCCCTTCCCCGGACAACTTGGGGTTCTCTTTATTTGTTAATTCAGAGTTTAATCTTTGTTTTGTGGAAGGGGTTTTGAAGGGTCTCATGTCCAGTGGAGGCTTACGGTCTTGTAAAGCAAGTAAGTTTACCCAGGAAACAAAAATTTCATTACTAAGAATTATTTTTTTACATAGCGCATATGTGTGGGGAACCCTTTAGGATAACCCCAAAAAGTCAGCCCAGAGTGATTATTTCCATTGGGGCCCTTTTTCCCTTTAAATTATTATTTTAAAAAGGGTTTTATAATATTTTCTTATTATTCTACAATGAAGATAACATCTTATTATCATACTTAAAAGACTATCTACTACACGAGGGTCATTAGACTATCTACAATACGAGGGTCATTACTAGGAATATGGTAAAATTTACACGTATGTTAGCTAAAAATAGAAAATCATTCCACTCCCTTTCTGTAGCTACATTCATCAGACACCTTTTGGCACTCTTCTTGAACTGGTTCTGCTATTACTGGCTTTGACATGTGCGGGCAGTCTGTTCCATTCTTTATTGCTGTACAATAAAAGGTGTTTGAAGCCTGTCTAATGACTGTGGGTACTACAAAGTTGTGCTCTCTCCCCCTAGTACTATGATTGCTTTGGTTCCCAACCTTGACAAAATTGACAGCAAGATAATTCTGGGACATTGTTTGTGAGCAATTTTATAAAACATGATTTAGCTTCAGTTGTTTTACTCTGTCTTCAACATTCAGCATATCCAACTGCTGTAATTCATCCTGGCCTACATGTTCTCCTTGTCCCAACCCCAGGATGAATCTTACGATTTTGTTCTGGGTGATTTGCAGTCTATCTTTCAGTTTTTTTGTCAAGGCAGAGTACCAAGAAGAGCAAGCGTAATCCATATGGCATTGTATAAGGGCTAGACATAGGGTCCTGCGAGCCTCAGTAGGTAGACACTGTGCTTGTCTATACAGGAACTTCAGTCTGGCATTCGCTTTCTTTACTACACTGTTCCCTATCAATTCTCCCGACATGCATGGGTCAAAGGGGATTCCCAAATATTTTACTGATGAACCAAAGTGATGGGTCCCCATTACATTGAACATTAAAATTATTTACCCTTCTCAGTTTATGTTTCGTGCCAAAGAAATGGCTTCAGTTTTCCCTAGGTGTAATGATAGTTTGTTGTCTACTAACCATTTGCTGCAGGACTCAGTTCCAGTGTTAAAACATTAGCAATATCTTGTGGGTCTTTACCTGACATAACAGAGCACTGTCATCTGCATACAGTAGGAGTTTGCACTTGACACTGATAGGCATATCATTGACTAACATAAGAATAATAAGGGACCCAGAATACTACCTTGGGGAACTCCACATGTTATCGGCAGGGGTTCTGATTCTGTTTTGTTGATTTTGACTATTGTCTCCTGTTGCTAAGGTAGGACTTAAACCAGTCTACAGAACCTATACCGATTAGCTTGAAGTTTATTACATAATATATTGTGGTTGACAGTATCGAAGGCCTTTTGCAGGTCTAAGGTTACCATACCTATGAGGTTCCCCTTTGACATTTCAGTTCTCAGGTAATCCATCAGATTAATAAGGGAGGTGTCGGTTGAGTAGGATCTTCTAAAGCTC
Source organism: Cherax quadricarinatus (assembly GCF_026875155.1). Taxonomy (NCBI): domain Eukaryota; kingdom Metazoa; phylum Arthropoda; class Malacostraca; order Decapoda; family Parastacidae; genus Cherax; species Cherax quadricarinatus. Next base: position 6,723 of record NW_026470335.1, on the reverse strand, counting down.
GATTGATAGCTATGGAGAATGTTGTTGTCATTAAGGTACTTAACTACTTGAGAATACACCGCCCTCTCTAGAATTTTAGATATTATACTGAGTATACTAACAGGCCTATAGTTGCTTACATCAGACCTACTATTTTTCTTGAAGATAGGAGTAACTCTGGCCTCCTTGAACCCCTCCGGTACGGTATTAGTGGTGATTGATAGATTTATTATGTGAGCAATAGGGCAGTGACAGTTCAGAAGCACATATTTTAGGAACTAGACGGGATGTTATCAGGGCTGTGCTCTTAGTTGGGTTTAACCTGCTTAGTTCTTTTTGAATAAGTCATGAGATACACTTACTAGTTGACAACTGCTTGGGGTTACCCCTTTATTGGTATAGTATGTTTGAAACTTATCAGAGTCTGTGTTAAAGGTATTTGATGCAGCTGGTAGTTTACTTACTAGTGTTGATGCAACAGATGTGTAGTAGGAATTAAAGCAATTTGCCACCTTAGATGTTTCGTGGCATACCTCATTATCGATAGTGAGTACTATGTTAGACCTATCTACTGGCTTATGGCTATACCCAACTGTTTTAGTTGTTGCCAGAGCTTTCTGGGGTTATGCTTATACTCTTCAATTTTTGAGCAGTAGTGCTTTGCCTTGCTCCTTTTATAAGTCTCTGTACTCTGTTCCTCACCCTTTGGAATTCATTTAGTGCTGCAATATCCTGTCTGTTTGCTTTAAATCTTTTTGCAGCTGGTCTCTGAATTTCATATTATCTAATATCTCAGTAGTCATCCAGGGTTCAGTTCTTCGTTTAATCCTAACCTCTTTAACTGGTGCAATATTATCAAGGATGGTAGTGAACATTGTTTTGAATTTTTCCCAGGCATCGTTTACGTCCGTGCAACTTGTTATCTCTGTCCAATCACAATTGTGTAGCCTATTTACCAGTGTTTCTTTACTGTAGTTTCTAGTTGACCTCATTTTTATTGTCCTGTGTAGGCCTATCCTATCCTAGTGATTTTCCTGGTGCAGTAAATGATGAAATGATCACTAAGACCTGTGGTAATGACGCCTGACTGACTAATGTTCTCAGAGCGGTTACAAAGTATGTGGTCAATTAGGGTGGCTGAGAACTGCGTGATCCGGGTTGGAGTATTAATTAGTTGAGTGTAACTATTTAATCCTAGAATTTGCTTATACCTTTTGCATAGCCCGTCATTTTGCTGCTGAAAACAGATATTGAAGTCGCCCAGTATTATTGTCTCGCAATTGTTTTCAACTCCGGACAAGACTCTGGAAAGTCTTCTAAGAACTGGTCCTGGGTAGGAGGGCGGTAACTAGTTCCTACTAAGATGGGTTTGGTCTTAGGAAGCAGCACTTCAAACCATAGAATCTCCAGTTTATTGCTATTTAAATCAGGTCTTGGGTTGTAAGCTAAGTCATTTCTAATGTAGGCACATACTCCACCACCCTTTCTGTTCCTATCTAAGCGTTTTATATTGTAACCATCTATTTTGACCTCGTCGTCAGTCACCGTATCATCCAACCAAGATTCAGAGATGGTTATAACTGCCGCCCTAATTTTGTTAGCTAGAATCCTAATCTCTGCCAATTTAGGAAGAAGTGATCTTGCATTGACATGAATAAAGTGAAGGCCTGTTTTCATAAAACAATCATAATCATCAATATATGGCAATGGGTCATTTGTATTAAAATTAGGTAAATCAATGTCATCACTGCTAAAGGGTAACTGTGCCAAAGTGCATTTGTTACACACAAAATGAATTCTGGCACCGTTGCTATAATTGTACATACATCCATCATGCACCCACCCCTTACACATTTTACATAAGGTACCTTTTCTGTTTTTCATGCGTACTTTAGTACAGTGTATGCACCTGTTTGGTAGTGTTTGAGATAATAATGGCTGTATTGTCTCACATTGACCTATGTATGCATTACATATGGAGTTACATATGGAGCTACAGATGTCCCTCTTAACATAATGATAAATGGATCACCTATCACAAAACTAACAGAGGGAAAATTCTTAGGAATCCACCTTGATAATAGACTCAAATTTCATACACATATACATCAAATTTCTAAGAAAATTTCCAAGACTGTAGGCATACTATCGAAGATACGGTACTATGTTCCACAGTCAGCCCTCCTGGCCCTATATCACTCTCTTATTTACCCCTATCTCACCTATGGAATTTGTGCATGGGGCTCAACAACAATTAACCATCTCAGACCCACTAATTACCCAACAAAAGGCTGCAGTTAGAATGATAACAAATTTCTCACTACAGGCAGCACACTCACCAATATTCATACACTAAACCTACTCACCATACAAAACATCCATACTTATTACTGCACCTATTACATACATAGAACACTTAACTCTGATATTAACCCTCCCCTCAAAACATCTCCTTGCCAACCTCAACAGAACACATGACCATAACACAAGGCACAGATCACTCTTTGATGTTCCTCGTGTCCATCTCACATATGCAAAAACTCAATGCACATAAAAGGCCTAAAATCTGGAATTCATTACCTGTAAATATAAAAGAAACACAACCTGTTTTATTAAATTCAAGTCTCTTCTCAAAGATTACTTACTCACCCAAAACCAAATAAATACTGAATAACTGAACATTATAAATTGTATATCTTAAATGTTTCTCACAATTATATACACATAAATGTTAAACCTAAAACCCAATCTAACTTTATTATTTTTAAATACACTACCTAACAGAATCACTACCTAACTGAATGCAACCATATGACCTGTCTTTGTAATACTCACTTGTGCTTTATAGTTATCTGTTTACATTAATGTTCTATCACTGATTTCATCATTGCTTAGTAGCAGCGCTGTATAGTCCTTGTGGCTTAGCGCTTCTTTTTGATTATAATAATAATAAAAATCATTGCTTAGTTAATCTTAAGTTAATTTTAAGCCAGCCCGTAATGCTATGCATAGTATAAGTGGCTTTGGCATACTGCTCTTATCTGTATTTTTTTGTACCTCTGTATGTGTGCACAAATTGGAAATAAATAAATAAATAAAAAAAATTCCTAGCTACTAGACCGTCATTATCACCGTCATTTATCTGTCTGTTTTGCCTCTGCACAATAGTTTGAGGTCCTGGATTAATTTGGATATCACCACTTAAGAGCGCTACAATAAGAGCTGTGTGCCACTGTTTTTGTTTGGGTATGCAGTGTTGCCATACCTTGCAGCGATAGTGACATTTACTTTTCTGGTAGGATGGCAACTGTTGGGCTTTTACTGTCCAGGGCGCTGTTACTCCATTCACCTTTTCCAGCCCCCATGACTGATTTCTTTCTTCATGGAATTGAAGAAGAAATATAAATATAATTATGGCAGCCTGTACCCCCCTAATGCCTGCCATTTTCACTCTTCGCTCTTTTACTCATATACAATAATATTTATTTCTCTTTTCCAGTCCCTAGTACACTTAGTATCTACTTTAGCAATCACCACTGAATTACTAGTAAAATTTCCTCTTCAAAACCCTCTTCACTGCTCACTTTTCCCTTAACTTCACACAACCCTTACAGTTAAACCCTTATTACACACTCCCCTTCCCACCTCACTTCACAGTCTGGCTTCCCCAATTAACTTCTAACTCCTTTCCATTCTGGTAGACCAGAAAGGTTTAATCCATGGTTTTATCCTTCCAAATCCCCCTCAATTCCATTTATCGGGGGTTGTGTGGTGTTGTTGACTGCCTGACCTGTTCTGCTGTCTCAGCCATTTTTAAAACACTGAGGGGAGTAACGCCACCTACAACCTGACTTTCCTTGAGTTTATAGATATATTTGGCGTTTTCTGCTATGATTCTCTCACTGTACACTGGTTAGCTGAATATAGGTCAGCTACTAAAACATTAACCTTGACTGTTTAACTATTCACTTCTTTCTCACGACTGGCACTGAGGGATATCCGACCTATAACCTTGGAGTTTTGTACTGTTGATTTGACGATGTTTCCTGTGTTTCCCTCTCGTTAGCACTGGTACAGGTGATATGATGGTGGTACAGATATGATGCTACTGTCAACAGATGAACGTCAGTAAAGATGAGAATTTCACTTCGCTAGTTGTACGTCTGGCAGTAGCGGCTGTTTGGATGCCGGTCAGCCATGTTTAAATGCTCAATTCTTTCCCTCGTTTGGCACTGAAGAAAAAAGTCCTACAGACCTGTCATTTCCTTGGAGATTTAGTTGATCAGGTTTTCTGCCATGTTGTCTTCCCGTTAAACACTGGTGCAGTTGATATGGAGGTCAGTTATTTCATTGTAGTGGAAAACGTCTCATGTCTGGTTCACGTCTGGCAGCAGGTCTGGTACTTGAATGCCGGTCCCTCTTTCGTCATATTTAGTCCATTTCGTTGTCGTCAACTAGTAGATGAGCTTTAACGTCTGCCAACAATACGCTTTCTTGTGGATCATTGCAGGAAGTATCTATATCATTATTGAATTTAGTCAACATTGACCTGACTAGGTTGATTGCTGTAATATCCGGGTTATATTTCATTTTGGTGAACCATCTCTTTGGGAAGGACCTACTTCCACTGGGGAATCCCGCCTACCAGTGAATTTGCCCTCGTCTGCTTCACCTGACGTTACTATATAAGCGCCAGGATTCTTTCTTCTGCTTCAGAATCTCCACGACTATGGTGCTGTTCGCACCTACTCCTAGGTTGAGGGACTGATTACCTCATCTTCTGTACATAGTTCTACTGTCTTCAAGTTATGTCCTAGAATTTGTATTGATAAAGCCACTGGATGGCGAAACGTCTACAATAAAGATACCCAGATGTTGCACATGTGTCTTACTCTCATCTTGTCGGTATTATATACCATTCGTACACAACTTGTCAGACATTGCAACATCATGGAATCTTAATTCTGAGGACATGTACATAACCTTCACGACTACGACAACTACTACTACAACTAACCCATCTCTTTGGGAAGGACCTACTTCCACTGGGGAATCCCGCCTACCAGTGAATTTGCCCTCGTCTGCTTCACCTGACGTTACTATATAAGCGCCAGGATTCTTTCTTCTGCTTCAGAATCTCCACGACTATGGTGCTGTTCGCACCTACTCCTAGGTTGAGGGACTGATTACCTCATCTTCTGTACATAGTTCTACTGTCTTCAAGTTATGTCCTAGAATTTGTATTGATAAAGCCACTGGATGGCGAAACGTCTACAATAAAGATACCCAGATGTTGCACATGTGTCTTACTCTCATCTTGTCGGTATGGATCAGAGAATACCTGACAGGGAGGCAACAACGAGTCATGGTACGTAACGATGTATCACAGTGGGTGTCATGTGGGGTTCGAAACGTGGATTCGGTAAAAATACTCACGTAGGCTGGTAGTACGTATATTATAACGACGGAAGTATGGGAAGCGCCACAGCCGGCCTGCCTCTCTGCTCTCTATCGTAAGACTGACTAACTCACAGTGCCCATATGTGAGGGGGTGTTTGAAATCCTGCTATGGTCAGCAGCAATATGAATACAGTCAGTGATTCACGCAGAGACGGTTGGTAGTGAGTCATCTACTGGTACACTGGTTACTGGTAACTGGTTACTACTACTGAGATGGGCACCTGTGTCGAGCGGGGTCCCACAGGGGTCGGTCCTAGGACCAGTGCTATTTTTGGTATATGTGAACGACATGATGGAAGGATTAGACTCAGAAGTGTCCCTGTTTGCAGATGATGTGAAGTTAATGAGGAGAATTAAATCAGATGAGGACCAGGCAGGACTTCAAAGAGACCTGGACAGACTTGACACCTGGTCCAGCAAATGGTTTCTCGAATTTAATCCAGCCAAATGCAAAGTCATGAAGATAGGGGAAGGGCACAGAAGACCACAGAGTATAGGCTAGGTGGCCAAAGACTGCAAACCTCACTCAAAGAGAAAGATCTTGGGGTGAGTATAACACCGAGCATGTCTCCGGAAGCACACATCAACCAGATAACTGCTGCAGCATATGGGCGCCTGGCAAACCTGAGAACAGCGTTCCGATACCTTAGTAAGGAATCGTTCAAGACACTGTACACCGTGTATGTCAGGCCCATACTGGAGTATGCAGCACCTGTTTGGAACCCGTACTTGATAAAGCACGTCAAGAAACTAGAGAAAGTACAAAGGGTTTTCGACAAGGTTAGTTCCAGAGCTAAGGGGAATGTCCTATGAAGAAAGGTTAAGGGAAATCGGCCTGACGACACTGGAGGACAGGAGGGTCAGGGGAGACATGATAACGACGTATAAAATATTGCGCAGAATAGACAAGGTGGACAAAGACAGGATGTTCCAGGGAGGGGACACAGAAACAAGAGGCCACAATTGGAAGTTGAAGACACAAATGAGTCAGAGAGATAGTAGGAAGTATTTCTTCAGTCATAGAGTTGTAAGGCAGTGGAATAGCCTAGAAAATGACGTAGTGGAGGCAGGAACCATACACAGTTTTAAGACGAGGTTTGATAAAGCTCATGGAGCGGGGAGAGAGAGGGCCTAGTAGCAACCGGTGAAGAGGCGGGGCCCGGAGCTAGGACTCGACCCCTGCAACCACAAATAGGTGAGTACAAATAGGTGAGTACACACACACACACACACACACACACCCCACACACACACACACACACAAAACACACACACACACAAAAC
>NW_026470334.1:0-33110 GCF_026875155.1 Cherax quadricarinatus | reverse complement strand
ATGGTGCTGATAGTTTGTTGTAGCTGCATAGTGGTGCAGAGAGTGTTTTTGTAGCTACATAGTGGTGCAGAGAGTGTTGTTGTAGCTACATAGTGGTGCTGATAGTGTTGTTGTAGCTACATAGTGGCGCAGAGAGTGTTGTTGTAGCTACATAGTGGTGCTGATAGTGTTGTTGTAGCTACATAGTGGTGCAGAGAGTGTTGTTGTAGCTACATAGTGGTGCTGATAGTGTTGTTGTAGCTACATAGTGGTGCTGAGAGTGTTGTTGTAGCTACATAGTGGTGCTGATAGTGTTGTTGTAGCTACATAGTGGTGCTGAGAGTGCTGATATAGCTACATAGTGGTGCTAAGAGTGCTGATATAGCAACATAGTGGTGCTGATGTAGCTACATAGTGGTGCTGAGAGTGCAGATATAGCTACATAGTGGTGCTAAGAGTGCTGATATAGCAACATAGCGGTGCTGATGTAGCTACATAGTGGTGCTGAGAGTGCAGATATAGCTACAAGAAACCCCTCTCGCGTGCCCTAAGTACACTATGGAGGAGGAGCTTGGACATGGGTGAAATTCCACAGTCACTTAAAACAACGGATATAGCCCCACTCCATAAAGGTGGCAGCAAAGCATTAGCTAAGAACTATAGACCAATAGCTCTGACGTCCCACATCATAAAAATCTTTGAAAGAGTGCTAAGAAGCAGGATTGCAAATCACCTGGATTCCCAAAATCTGCACAATCCAGGGCAACATGGGTTCAGGGCAGGTCGCTCCTGCCTCTCACAACTACTGGATCACTATGATATGATCTTGGATGGTCGCTCCTGCCTCTCACAACTACTGGATCACTATGATATGGTCTTGGATGGTCACTCCTGCCTCTCACAACTACCGGTGGTCTGGTGGCTAAAGCTCCCGCTTCACACACGGAGAGCCCGGGTTCGATTCCCGGCGGGTGGAAATTCCGACACGTTTCCTTACACCTATTGTCCTGTTCACCTAGCAGCAAATAGGTACCTGGGTGTTAGTCGACTGGTGTGGGTCGCATCCTGGGGGACAAGATTAAGGACCCCAATGGAAATAAGTTAGACAGTCCTCGATGACGCACTGACTTTCTTGGGTTATCCTGGGTGGCTAACCCTCCGGGGTTAAAAATCCGAACGAAATCTTATCTTATCTTATCTTGACATGGCCTTGGATGCACTGGAAGAAAATCAGAATGCAGATGTAATATACACAGACTTTGCAAAAGCATTTGACAAATGCGATCATGGCGTAATAGCCCATAAAATACGTGCTAAAGGAATAACTGAGAAAGTGGGGAGATGGATCTTCAACTTCCTAACAAATCGAACACAAAGAGTAGTGGTCAACAGAGTTAAATCGGAGGCTGCCATAGTGAAGAGCTCTGTTCCACAAGGCACAGTACTCGCCCCCATCTTATTCCTTATCCTCATATCAGACATAAACAGATATACATCACAGCACCGTATCATCCTTTGCGGATGATACTAGGATCTGCATGAGGCTGTCATCTGCTGAGGACGCGGTTAACCTCCAAGAAGATATAAACAAAGTTTTCCAGTGGGCAACGGTAAACAATATGATGTTCAATGAGGACAAATTCCAACTACTCCGTTATGGAAAACTGGAGGAGATAATAACTAGAACAGAGTATACTACTGACTCCGGCCATACAATAGAGCGGAAAAATAATGTAAGGGACCTGGGAGTAGTAATGTCTGAGGATCTCACTTTCAAGGATCACAACAGTGCCACGATCGCACGTGCAAAGAAAATGATAGGATGGATAATGAGAATTTTTCAAAACGAGAGATGCCAAGCCCATGATGATCCTTTTCAAATCACTTGTTCTCTCTAGGCTGGAATACTGCTGTACATTAACATCTCCATACAAAGCAGGTGAAATCGCAGATCTAGAGAGTGTACAGAGATCCTTTACTGCACGTATAAGTTCTGTCAAGCACCTTAACTACTTGGAACGCTTGGAAGCACTTGACTTGTACTCGTTGGAACGCAGGAGGGATAGATATATCATAATCTACACTTGGAAAATCTTGGAAGGAATGGCCCCAAATCTGCACACAGAATCACTCCCTACGAAAGTAAAAGACTGGGCAGGCGATGCAAAATGCCGCCAATAAAAAGTAGGGGCGCCATTGGTACACTAAGAGAAAACACCATAAGTGTCCGGGGCCCAAAACTGTTCAACAGCCTCCCATCAAGCATTACGGGAATTGCCAATAAACCCCTGGCTGCCTTCAAGAGAGAGCTGGACAGATACCTAAAGTCAGTGCCGGATCAGCCGGGCTGTGGCTCGTACGTCGGACTGCGTGCGGCCAGCAGTAACAGCCTAGTTGATTCAGGCCCCTGATCCATCGGGAGGCCTGGTCATGGACCGGGCCGCGGGGGCGTTGATCTCCGGAATAACCTCCAGGTAACCAGGTACATAGTGGTGCTAAGAGTGCTGATATAGCAACATAGTGGTGCTGATGTAGCTACATAGTGGTGAACTACTCTGCAAGTGTTCCCCTGCAAGTGTTTCCTCTGCAAGTGTTACCTCTGCAAGTGTTACCTCTGCAAGTGTTTCCTCTGCAAGTGTTTTCCTCTGCAAGTGTTACCTCTGCAAGTGTTACCTTTGCAAGTGTTACTCTGCAAGTGTTTCCTCTGCAAGTGTTACCTCTGCAAGTGTTACCTCTGCAAGTGTTTCCTCTGCAAGTGTTACCTCTGCAAGTGTTACCTCTGCAAGTTGTTACCTTTGCAAGTGTTACCTCTGCAAGTGTTTCCTCTGCAAGTGTTACCTCTGCAAGTGTTACCTCTGCAAGTGTTACCTTTGCAAGTGTTACCTCTGCAAGTCTTACCTCTGCAAGTGTTACCTCTGCAAGTGTTACCTCTGCAAGTGTTACCTTTGCAAGTGTTACCTCTGCAAGTCTTACCTCTGCAAGTGTTACCTCTGCAAGTGTTACGTCTGCAAGTGTTACCTCTGCAAGTGTTACCTCTGCAAGTGTTACTTCTGCAAGTGTTTCCTCTGCAAGTCTTACCTCTGGGAAAAGTTACCTCTGCAAGTGTTACCTCTGCAAGTGTTTCCTCTGCAAGTGTTACCTCTGCAAGTCTTACCTCTGCAAGTGTTACCTCTGCAAGTGTTACCTCTGCAAGTGTTTCCTCTGCAAGTGTTACCTCTGCAAGTCTTACCTCTGCAAGTGTTACCTCTGCAAGTGTTACCTCTGCAAGTGTTACCTCTGCAAGTGTTTCCTCTGCAAGTGTTACCTCTGCAAGTCATACCTCTGCAAGTGTTTCCTCTGCAAGTGTTACCTCTGCAAGTGTTACCTCTGCAAGTGTTTCCTCTGCAAGTGTTACCTCTGCAAGTGCTACCTCAGCAAGTGTTACCTCTGCAAGTTGTAACCTCTGCAAATGTTACCTCTGCAAGTGTTACCTCTGCAAGTGTTACCTCGTCAAGTGTTACCTCTGCAAGTGTCACCTCAGCAAGTGTTACCTCTGCAAGTGTTACCTCTCCAATGTGTTACCTCTACAAGTGTTATCTCAGCAAGTGTTACCCCTGCAAGTGTTACCACAGCAAGTGTTACCTCAGCAAGTGTTACGTCTGCAAGTGTTACCTCTGCAAATGTTACCTCAGCAAGTGTTACCTCAGCAAGTGTTACCTGTGCAAGTGTTACCTCTGCAAGTCTTACCTCAGCAAGTGTTACCTCTGCAAGTGTTACCTCTGCAGGTGTTACCTCAGCAAGTGTTACCCCTGCAAGTGTTACCTCAGCAACTGTTACCTCTGCAAGTGTTACCCCTGCAAGTGTTACCTCAGCAAGTGTTACATCTGCAAGTGTTACCTCTGCAAGTGTTACCTCTGCAAGTGTTACCTCTGCAAGTGTTACCTCTGCAAGTGTTAACTCTGCAAGTGTTAACTCTGCAAGTATTGCCTCTGCAAGTGTTACCTCTGCAAGTGTTAACTCTGCAAGTGTTAACTCTGCAAGTATTGCCTCTGCAAGTGTTACCTCTGCAAGTGTTAACTCTGCAAGTGTTAACTCTGCAAGTATTGCCTCTGCAAGTGTTACCTCTGCAAGTGTTAACTCTGCAAGTATTGCCTCTGCAAGTGTTACCTCACCAAGTGTTACATCTGCAAGTGTTACCTCTGCAAGTGTTACATCTGCAAGTGTTACCTCTGCAAGTGTTACATCTGCAAGTGTTACCTCTGCAAGTGTTACCTCTGCAAGTGTTACCTCTGCAAGTATTGCCTCAGCAAGTGTTACCTCTGCAAGTGTTACCTCTGTAAGTGTTACAGGATGCTGCTGTGGAATGCCTCAGGATGTTGCAGAAGATTGCCACAGGATGCTGCAGAGGAATATCACAGGATGCTGCAGAGGAATATCACAGGATGCTGCAGAGGAATACCAGAGGATGCTGCTGATTAATACCACAGGATGCTGCAGAGGAATACCACAGGATGCTGCAGAGGAATACCAGAGGATGCTGCTGATTAATACCACAGGATGCTGCAGAGGAATACCACAGGATGCTTCAGAGGAATACCACAGGATGCTGCAGAGGAATACCACAGGATGCTGCAGAGGAATACCACAGGATGCTGCAGAGGAATACCATAGGATGCTGCAGAGGAATACCACAGGATGCTTCAGAGGAATACCACAGGATGCTGCAGAGGAATACCACAGGATGCTGCAGAGGAATACCACAGGATGCTTCAGAGGAATACCACAGGATGCTGCAGAGGAATACCACAGGATGCTGCAGAGGAATACCACAGGATGCTGCAGAGGAATACCTCAAGATGCTTCAGAGGAATACCACAGGATGCTTCAGAGGAATACCACAGGATGCTGCAGAGGAATACCACAGGATGCTTCAGAGGAATACCACAGGATGCTGCAGAGGAATACCACAGGATGCTTCAGAGGAATACCTCAGGATGCTTCAGATGAATGCCACAGGATGCTGCAGAGGAATACCAGAGGATGCTGCTGATTAATACCACAGGATGCTGCAGAGGAATACCAGAGGATGCTGCAGAGGAATACTACAGGATGCTTCAGAGGAATACCACAGGATGCTGCAGAGGAATACCACAGGATGCTGCAGAGGAATACCACAAGATGCTGCAGATGAATACCACAGGATGCTGCAGAGGAATACCTCAGGATGCTGCAGAGGAATACCACAGGATGCTGCAGAGGAATACCACAGGATGCTGCAGAGGAATACCTCAGGATGCTGCAGAGGAATACCACAGGATGCTGCAGAGGAATACCACAGGATGCTGCAGACGAATACCACAAGATGCTGCAGAGGATTGCCACAGGATGCTGCAGAGGAATACCACAGGATGCTTCAGAGGAATACCACAAGATGCTGCAGATGAATACCAGAGGATGCTGTAGAGAAATTCAACAGGATGCTGCATAAGAATGCCGCAACAAAAACTTGCGTTCATTAATCTTATTTTCCCTGACCTGTAGACTGTTCCCTTGAGAGAAAATAAGAAGAAAAGCGTTATGTTGAAGACGATTAAGGTTCATTTTCCCCTATAACGCAGCCTAAGTTTGGTAATTACAGGTAGCTATGTTTGGGCGGTGGTGGCCCAGACAGAAGTGAAACTTAATTAAACTTAGTATTGATGGCAGATGTTATCTGGAGAGAGTGAGCTGGCCAGCACAGCTGTTGAACTGTACTGTCAGGACTTACCTAATGTTCCGGGGTATGTACCTGCAGTTTACCTGGAGAGGGTTTCGGGGGTCAGCGCTCCCGTGGCTCGGTCTGAGACCAGCCCTCATGGTGGTTCAGGGTCTGATCAACCACTCTGTTACTACTGGCCGCAAGCAAACTGATGTACGAACGACAGCCCGGTTGATCAGGTACTGACTTTAGGTGCCTGTCAAGTGCCTTCTTGAAGACAGCCAGGGGTCTATTGATAATTCCCATTATGTATGCTGGGAGGCAGTTGAACAGTCTTGGGCCCTGGACACTTATTGTGTTGTCTCTCAATGTACTCGTGGCGCCCCTGCTTTTCACTGGGGGAATGTTGCATCTCCTGCCGAGTCTTTTGCTTTCCCTCCAGGACCTTCCAAGCGTATATTATTGGTATAACAGAGACCTGGTTCAACCTGAAAGATAGAGAAATGTGGAATAGTTATAAACTATTCCACACTGAAAGGGTCAACAGGATGGATGGTGGAGTGTCTATGTACGTCAGAGAAAATTTAAATTGTTGTCTTAGACATGATATAAGAGAAACATCGAACACAGAATCTGTTTGGCTACAGTTTCTCGAGGGACGTGACAAATTAATTTTGGGTGTGATTTATTGGCCCCCAAACCTTGATAGGGAGTGCAGTAAGCTGTTATGGGACGAAATTCATAAGGCATCTAGATATGAAAATGTTGTGATAATGGGAGATTTTAACTTTAGACAAATTGATTGGAACAATATGACAGGCAATCTTGAGTCTAGTGACTTTCTTGATACTGTTCAGGATTGTTTTTAAGAACAGGTTGTGACAGAACCAACTAGAGGAAACAATCTGCTTGACTTGGTTCTTGCCAACAAAGATTCATTAATTAATAATCTTGAGGTTAATGATGAGCTTGGGGAAAGTGATCACAAATCACTTAGTTTCAGTATATCATGGAATTACCCAGATAACTGCAATCAAATCTCTGTCCCAGATTTTCGCTTGGCCGACTTCATGGGACTGAAAAATTACTTTGGTGGGCTAAACTGGGATGTCCTGACTATGGGTCAGGTAGGTGATCTTGGTTGCCAATATGACGTTTTTCAGAGCATAGTTCTAGCTGTCCAGACAACTTTTGTTCCGAGTAGGGAAACTAGATCTAACAAAAATGATCCCAAATGGATGAACAATAAATTAAAATATCTCATTGGTCAAACGAGAGGCATATATAGGCGTATCAAAAGAGGGGATGGGCAGTTAAGAAATCAATATATTCAATTAAAGAGAGAAATAAAAAAAGGAATAAGAAAAGCACAAAGAGATTATGAGGCTAAGGTCACAAGGGATTCAAAGACTAACCCAAAAGGGTTCTTTCAGGTATACAGAAGTAAGATTAGGGACAAGATTGACCCACTTAAGAGTAACTCTGGTCAGATCACTGACAGTGATAAGGATATGTATGAAATTCTAAATACCTACTTCCTCTCAGTTTTCACCCAGGAAAATACTAGTGATTTTCCTGAAATAATAGATTATATAGAACAGGATGATAATAAACTGCACGATTGCAGTAACTAGTGACATGGTCCTCAGAGAAATGGAGAAACTAAAACCTAACAAATCCCCAGGTCCTGATGAACTGTTTGCAAGGGTGTTAAAGGAATGTAAGGAGGAACTTAACATACCTTTGGCTAATCTTTTTAACATATCACTACAAACTGGCATAGTGTCCGATAAATGGAAAATTGCAAATGTAATACCTATTTACAAGGCAGGTGACAGATCCTTGGCTTCGAACTATAGACCAATAAGCCTTACCTCCATAGTGGGAAAATTTATGGAATCAATAATTACCGAAGCAATTCGTAGCCATCTTGACAGGCACAGATTGATTAATGAATCTCAACACGGTTTTACAAAGGGGCGTTCCTGTCTTACGAATTTACTAACTTTTTTCACTAAGGTGTTTGAGAAGGTAGATCATGGTAATGAACATGATATTGTGTATATGGACTTCAGTAAGGCTTTCGATAGAGTTCCACCACCAGAGGCTATTGAGGAAACTTAAAGCACACGGAATAGGAGAAATTTTTTCCTGGCTGACAAATAGGCAGCAGAGAGTTTGCATAAATGGGGAGAAATCAGAATGGGGGCACGTCACAAGCGGTGTTCCTCAGGGGTCAGTATTGGGCCCGTTGTTGTTCACAATTTACATAAACGACATAGATGAGGGAATAAATAGCGACATTAGCAAATTTGTTGATGACACCAAAATAGGCCGTCCAATTCATTCTAATGAGGACACTAGAGCACTCCAGGATGATTTGAATAGACTGATGCAATGGTCGGAGAAGTGGCAGATGCAGTTTAATATTGACAAATGCAAAGTTCTAAATGTTGGACAGTTAAATAACCATGCAGTGCATTAGTGTTCGCAATAAAGCTAACAGATTTTTTGGCTTTATATCTAGAAGTATAAATAATAGAAGTCCTCAGGTTGTTCTTCAACTCTATATATCCTTGGATAGGCCTCATTTAGACTATGCTGCTCAGTTCTGGTCACCGTATTACAGAATGGATATAAATGCTCGGGAAAACGTACAGAGGAGGATGACAAAGATGATTCCATGTATCAGAAATCTTCCCTATGAGGATAGACTGAGGCCCTGAATCTGTAGAATTAGGGGGGATATGACTTAAGAAATCGTAATGACACGATTGCAAACAAACCATACCCCCGGCCGGGGGTATGGTTTGTTTGCAATCGTGTCATTACGATTTCTTAAGTCATGTTGACGGCAGTGAAGGGACTTGAGCTAGAGTTCGTCACGGCCACGCTAGCTGGAGATTCGTCTGTAAAAACTTGCATTTGTGGTCACAGAGGTGCCTGTGCTAACCTTCCTATGGTGTAGAAATATACCTAGTTGGATGAATCTTATTGTGGCTAGCTGGTCTAGTGGCTAACGCGACGGGCTGGAGTTTTGAGACTCTATGACCGCGGGTTCAATCCCGACCGGGGATATGGTTTAGGGGGGATATGATCGAGGTGTATAAATGGAAAACAGGAATAAATAAAAGGGATGTAAATAGCATGCTGAAAATTTCCAGCCAAGACAGGACTCGCAGCAATGGTTTCAAGTTGGAAAAATTCAGATTCAGGAAGGATATAGGAAAGCACTGGTTTGGTAATAGAGTTGTGGATGAGTGGAACAAACTCCCGAGTACAGTTATTGAGGCTAAAACGTTGTGTAGTTTTAAAAATAGGTTAGATAAATACATGAGTGGGTGTGGGTGGGTGTGAGTTGGACCTGACTAGCTTGTGCTGCTGGGTCTGGTGCCGTGCTCCATCCCGGAGTGGAGGTGACCAGACTGGGTGGGTCATTGGGCGAATCCGGGGGGTCATTGGGCTAATCCGGGGGTTCATTGGGGTAATCCGGGGGGTCATTGGGCTAATCCGGGGGGTCATTGGGCTAATCCAGGGGACCTGTACCTGCTCCGCATGGGTTAGTAGGCCTGTTGCAGTGTTCCTTCTTTCTTATGTTATGTTTTTATCTCTGTCGCCTGCATTCCAGGGAATGGTGATCAAGGACCTTCAATCGTTCCAAGTAATTTAGGTACTTTATCGAACTTATGTGTGCCGTGAACGTTCTGGCAATGTCGCCAGCCTTGAAGGGGGCCGTTAGTGTACAGCATGGGCTTCGTCTCCCTAGTTTTGAAAGTTCCCATTAAATCCATCTCATCATTTTCCTAGCAGATGCGGGTAGATACATTGTTGTGGTCTTTGAAGGCAACATCCTCTGACATTATTACTCCCAGGTCCTTCACATCATTTTTATTGCTCTATTGTATCATTAGAATTGTCGCATTTATACATTGATACATTTATAATTTCCACAAATTTTCCATATATGAACAGTTGAAATTCTTCCTCGATGAATTTCCCATATTGTTTTGAGAGGTATATTTGAAGATTTGGTTGATGTCTGCTTTTAGTCTCGCAGTGTCTTCGACGGAGGTCACTGCCATGGTGATCCGGGTATCAGCCACAAAGGAAGACACGGAGCTATGGCTTACATCTCTACCTGTGTTAGACATGAGGATAGTAACAAGATGGGAGCGAGTACTTTGCCTTGTGGAGCACTGGGAGCGAGTACTTTGCCTTGTGGAGCACTGGGAGCGAGTACTTTGCCTTGTGGAGCACTGGGAGCGAGTACTTTGCCTTGTGGAATACTGGGAGCGAGTACTGTGCCTTGTGGAACACTGGAAGCGAGTACTGTGTCTTGTGGAACACTGGGAGCGAGTACTGTGTCTTGTGAAACACTGGGAGCGAGTACTGTGTCTTGTGGAACACTGGGAGCGAGTACTGTGTCTTGTGGAACACTGGGAGCGAGTACTGTGCCTTGTGGAACATGGGAGCGAGTACTGTCCCTTTGGGTGAAACACTGGGAGCGAGTACTGTGTCTTGTGGAACACTGGGAGCGAGTACTGTGCCTTGTGGAACACTGGGAGCGAGTACTGTGCCTTGTGGAACACTGGGAGCGAGTACTGTGCCTTGTGAAACACTGGGAGCGAGCACTGTGTCTTGTGGAACACTGGGAGCGAGTACTATGCCTTGTGGAACACTGGGAGCGAGTACTGTGTCTTGGGGAACACTGGGAGCGAGTACTGTGCCTTGTGGAACACTGGGAGCGAGTACTGTGCCTTGTGGAACACTGGGAGCGAGTACTGTGTCTTGGGGAACACTGGGAGCGAGTACTGTGCCTTGTGGAACACTGGGAGCGAGTACTGTGTCTTGGGGAACACTGGGAGCGAGTACTGTGCCTTGTGGAACACTGGGAGCGAGTACTGTGTCTTGGGGAACACTGGGAGCGGAGTACTGTGCCTTGTGGAACACTGGGAGCGAGTACTGTGCCTTGGGGAAAAACACTGGGAGCGAGTACTGTGCCTTGTGGAACACTGGGAGCAAAGTACTATGTCTTATGGAACACTGGGAGCGAGTACTATGTCTTATGGAACACTGGGAGCGAGTACTATGTCTTATGGAACACTGGGAGCGAGTACTATGTCTTATGGAACACTGGGAGCGAGTACTGTGCCTTGTGGAACACTGGGAACGAGTACTATGTCTTGTGGAACAATGGGAGCGAGTACTATGTCTTATGGAACACTGGGAGCGAGTAGTACTATGTCTTATGGAACACTGGGAGCGAGTACTATGTCTTATGGAACACTGGGAGCGAGTACTGTGCCTTGTGGAACACTGGAAACGAGTACTGTGCTTTGTGGAACACTGGGAGCGAGTACTATGTCTTATGGAACACTGGGAGCGAGTACTGTGCCTTGTGGAACACTGGAAACGAGTACTGTGCCTTGTGGAACACTGGGAGCGAGTACTGTGCCTAGTGGAACACTGGGAGCGAGTACTGTGTCTTATGGAACACTGGGAGCTAGTACTATGTCTTATGGAACACTGCGAGAGAGTACTGTGCCTTGTGGAACACTGGAGCGAGTACTGGTGTTTTGTGGAACACTGGGAGCGAGTACTGTGCCTTGTGAAACACTGGGAGCGAGTACTGTGTCTTATGGAATACTGGGAGCGAGTACTGTGCCTTGTGGAACAGTGGGAGCGAATACTGTGCCTTGTGGAACACTGGGAGCGAGTACTAATGTCTTATGGAACACTGGGAGCGAGTAACTGTGCCTTGTGGAATACTGGGGCGAGTACTGTGCCTTGTGGAACACTGGGAGCGAGTACTGTGTCTTCTGGAACAATGGGAGCGAGTACTGTGCCTTGTGGAACACTGGGAGCGAGCACTGTGTCTTGTGGAACACTGGGAGCGAGTACTGTGTCTTGTGGAACACTGGGAGCGAGTACTGTGTCTTCTGGAACACTGGGAGCGAGTACTGTGTCTTGTGGAACACTGGGAGCGAGTACTGTGTCTTGTGGAACACTGGGAGCGAGTACTGTGTCTTGTGGAACACTGGGAGCGAGTACTGTGTCTTGTGGAACACTGGGAGCGAGTACTGTGCCTTGTGGAACACTGGGAGCGAGTACTGTGCCTTGTGGAACCACTGGGAGCGAGTACTGTGCTTTGTGGAGCACTTGGGAGCGAGTACTGTGCTTTGTGGAACACTGGGAGCGAGTACTGTGCCTTGTGAAACATTGGTAGCGAGTACTGTGTCTTATGGAACACTGGGAGCGAGTACTGTGTCTTGTGGAACAATGGGAGCGAGTACTATGTCTTATGGAACACTGGGAGCGAGAAACTGTGCCTTGTCGAACACTGGGAGCGAGTAATATTGTCTTATGGAACACTGGGAGCGAGTACTGTGTGCCTTGTGGAACACTGGGAGCGAGTACGGGTGCCTTGTGGAACACTGGGAGCGAGTACTGTGCCTTGTGAAACACTGGGAGCGAGAACTATGTCTTATGGAACACTGGGAGCGAGTACTGTGCCTCGTGGAACACTGGGAGCGAGTACTATGTCTTATGGAACACTGGGAGCGAGTACTATGTCTTATGGAACACTGGGAGCGAGTACTGTGCCTTATGGAACACTGGGAGCGAGTACTATATCTTATGGAAACCCTGGGAGCGAGTACTGTGCCTTGTGGAACACTGGGAGCGAGTACTGTGCCTTATGGAACACTGGGAGCGAGTACTATGTCATATGGAACACTGGGAGCGAGTACTGTGCCTTGTGGAACAGTGGGAGCGAGTACTATGTCTTATGGAACACTGGGACCGAGTACTATGCCTTGTGAAACTCTGGGAGCGAGTACTGTGTCTTATGGAACACTGGGAGCGAGTACTATGTCTTATGGAACACTGCGAGAGAGTACTGTGCCTTGTGGAACACTGGGAGCGAGTACTGTGTTTTGTGGAACACTGGGAGCGAGTACTGTGCCTTGTGAAACACTGGGAGCGAGTACTGTGTCTTATGGAATACTGGGAGCGAGTACTGTGCCTTGTGGAACAGTGGGAGCGAATACTGTGCCTTGTGGAACACTGGGAGCGAGTACTATGTCTTATGGAACACTGGGAGCGAGTACTGTGCCTTGTGGATAATGGAGCGAGTTACTGTGCCTTGTGGAACACTGGGAGCGAGTACTGTGTCTTCTGGAACAATGGGAGCGAGTACTGTGCCTTGTGGAACACTGGAGCGACCCACTGTGTCTTGTGGAACACTGGGAGCGAGTACTATGTCTTATGGAACACTGGGAGCGAGTACTATGTCTTATGGAACACTGGGAGTGAGTACTATGTCTTATGGAACACTGGGAGCGAGTACTGTACCTCGTGGAACACCTGGAGCGAGTACTATGTCTTATGGAACACTGGGAGCGAGTACTATGTATTATGGAACACTGGGAGCGAGTACTGGGGCCTTGTGGAACACGGGGAGCGAGTACTGTGCCTTATGGAACACTGGGAGCGAGTACTATGTCTTATGGAACACTGGGAGCGAGTACTGTACCTCGTGGAACACCTGGAGCGAGTACTATGTCTTATGGAACACTGGGAGCGAGTACTATGTATTATGGAACACTGGGAGCGAGTACTGTGCCTTGTGGAACACTGGGAGCGAGTACTGTGCCTTATGGAACACTGGGAGCGAGTACTATGTCTTATGGAAACACGGGAGCGAGTACTATGTCTTATGGAACACTGGGAGGGGAGTACTATGTCTTATGGAACACTGGGAGCGAGTACTGTGCCTTGTGGAACACTGGGAGCGAGTACTATGTCTTATAGAACACGTGAGCGAGTACTGAGTCTTGGAACACTGTGAGCGAGTACTGTGCCTTGTGGAACACTGGGAGCGAGTACTGTGCCTCGTGGAACACCTGGAGGCGAGTACTATGTCTTATGGAACACTGGGAGGGGAGTACTGTGCCGCGTGGAACACTGGGAGCGAGTACTAGTCTTATGGAACACGGGGACCGAGTACTATGCCTTGTGAAACTCTGGGAGCGAGTACTGTGTCTTATTAGGAACACTGGGAGCGAGTACTATGTCTTATGGAACACATGCGAGAGAGTACTGTGCCTTGTGGAACACTGGGAGCGAGTACTGTGTTTTGTGGAACACTGGGAGCGAGTACTGTGCCTTGTGAAACACGGGAGCGAGAACTATGTCTTATGGAACACTGGGAGCGAGTACTATGTCTTATGGAACACTGGGAGCGAGAAACTGTGCCTTATGGAACACTGGGAGCGAGTACTATGTCTTATGGAACACTGGGAGCGAGTACTGTGCCTTGTGGAACACTGGGAGCGAGTACTGTGCCTTATGGAACACGGGGAGCGAGTACTATGTCTTATGGAACACGGGGAGCGATTTACTGTGCCTCGTGGAACACCTGGAGCGAGTACTATGTCTTATGGAACACTGGGACCGAGTACTATGCCTTGTGAAACTCTGGGAGCGAAGTACTGTGTCTTATGGAACACTGGGAGCGAGTACTATGTCTTATGGAACACTGCGAGAGAGTACTGTGCCTTGTGGAACACTGGGAGCGAGTACTGTGTTTGTGGAACACTGGGATGCGAGTACTGTGCCTTGTGAAACACTGGGAGCGAGTACTGTGTCTTATGGAATACTGGGAGCGAGTACTGTGCCTTGTGGAACAGTGGGAGCGAATACTGTGCCTTGTGGAACACTGGGAGCGAGTACTATGTCTTATGGAACACTGGGAGCGAGTACTGTGCCTTGTGGAATACTGGGAGCGAGTACTGTGCCTTGTGGAACACTGGGAGCGAGTACTGTGTCTTCTGGAACAATGGGAGCGAGTACTGTGCCTTGTGGAATACTGGGAGCGAGTACTATGTCTTATGGAACACTGGGAGCGAGTACTGTGCCTTGTGGAACACTGAGAGGGGAGTACTGTGCCTTTTTGGAACACTGGGAGCGAGTACTATGTCTTATGGAACACTGGGAGCGAGTACTGTACCTCGTGGAACACCTGGAGCGGAGTACTATGTCTTATGGAACACTGGGAGCGAGTACTATGTCTTATGGAACACTGGGAGCGAGTACTGTGCCTTGTGGAACACTGGGAGCGAGTACTGTGCCTTGTGGAACACTGGGAGCGAGTACTATGTCTTATGGAACACTGGGAGCGAGTACTATGTCTTATGGAACACTGGGAGTGAGTACTATGTCTTATGGAACACTGGGAGCGAGTACTGTGCCTTGTGGAACACTGGGAGCGAGTACTATGTCTTATAGAACACTGTGAGCGAGTACTGTGTCTTGGAACACTGTGAGCGAGTACTGTGCCTTGTGGAACACTGGGAGCGAGTACTATGTCTTATGGAACACTGGGAGCGAGTACTATGTCTTATGGAACAGTGGGAGCGAGTACTATGCCTTGTGGAACACTGGGAGCGAGTACTATGTCTTATGGAACACTGGGAGCGAGTACTGTGCCTTGTGAAACACTGGGAGCGAGTACTGTGTCTTATGGAACACTGGGAGCGAGTACTGTGCCTTGTGGAACACTGGGAGCGAGTACTATGTCTTATGGAACACTTGGAGCGAGTACTGTGCCTTGTGGAACACTGGGAGCGAGTACTATGTCTTATGGAACACTGGGAGCGAGTACTATGTATTATGGAACACTGGGAGCGAGTACTGTGCCTTGTGGAACACTGGGAGCGAGTACTATGTCTTATGGAACACTGTGAGCGAGTACTGTGCCTTGTGGAACACTGTGAGCGAGTACTGTGCCTTGTGGAACACTGGGAGCGAGTACTATGTCTTATGGAACACTGGGAGCGAGTACTGTGCCTTGTGGAACACTGGGAGCGAGTACTGTGCTTTGTGGAACACTGGGAGCGAGTACTGTGCCTTGTGAAACATTGGGAGCGAGTACTATGTCTTATGGAACACTGGGAGCAAGTACTGTGTCTTGTGGAACACTGGGAGCGAGTACTGTGCCTTGTGGAACACGGGGAAAGTGAGTACTGGGGCCTTGTGAAACATTGGGAGCGAGTACTATGTCTTGTGGAACACTGGGAGCGAGTACTGTGTCTTGTGGAACACTGGGAGCGAGTACTGTGTCTTGTGGAACACTGGGAGCGAGTACTGTGTCTTGTGGAACACTGGGAGCGAGTACTGTGTCTTGTGGAACACTGGGAGCGAGTACTGTGTCTTGTGGAACACTGGGAGCGAGTACTGTGTCTTGTGGAACACTGGGAGCGAGTACTGTGTCTTGTGGAACACTGGGAGCGAGTACTGTGCCTTGTGGAACACTGGGAGCGGGTACTGTGCCTTGTGGAACACTGGGAGCGAGTACTGTGCCTTGTGGAACACTGGGAGCGAGTACTGTGCCTTGTGGAACACTAGGAGCGAGTACTGTGCCTTGTGGAACACTGGGAGCGAGTACTGTGCCTTGTGGAACACTGGGAGCGGTACTGTGCCTTGTGGAACACTGGGAGCGAGTACTGTGCCTTGTGGAACACTGGAGCGAGTACTGTGCCTTGTGGAACACTAGGAGGGGAGTACTGTGCCTTGTGGAACACTGGGAGCGAGTACTGTGCCTTGTGGAACACTGGGAGCGAGTACTGTGCCTTGTGGAACAGAGCTTCTCACTGTAGCTGCCTCAGACATTACTCTAAAGTGAAATATACAATGTAAGAAGATACAATGTTTCTTCTTGAGAAATGAATATCTGTCAGTGAATATATTATGAAGGATGTGGGTGGGTGTGCATAGCAAGAGCTGTTTATATATCAATTTATATTCGCCTAGATGGGTATCATTCCTTACATACACACCGAGAACTGAACATCTCAAACTTTATGTTTAATAAGATGTATATATCTCAGTATATATACACCGAGTAAATACAGTTTACATAATAATAATAATAATAATAATAATAATAATAATAAAATAATAATAAATAATAAAAATAATAATAATAATAATAATAATAATATCTTCATTTGCTACCAGTACATGTACAAGGTATACAAGTACATGTACAAGGTATACAAGTACATGCACAAGGTATACAAGTACATGCACAAGGTATACAAGTACATGTACAAAGTATACAAGTACATGTACAAGGTATACAAGTACATGTACAAGGTATACAAGTACATGTACAAAGTATACAAGTACATGTACAAGGTATACAAGTACATGTAAAAAGTATACAAGTACATGTACAAGGTATACAAGTACATGTACAAAGTATACAAGTACATGTACAAGGTATACAAGTACATGTGGTATAAACCTTGGTAATAAATACCGACAAGTTGGTTTAGAAAGACACGTAAGCAAACACTATGACATATTTATTAGAAAACGTTTCGGTCCTGGGACCTTGATCACTTCTAACATACAGAGGTAGAAAGACATTATATATATATATATATATAGGCGGAGAGTGAGGTGTGAGTGACGCACGTGACCTGAGGAATGTCATGTTGTGATGAGGACGGGTAGACGATGAAATCATGTGACTCCTGTGTTGTTGGGTTGGTGGTGCTCATGTATGCCAATGTTTTTGAATATTTGTAGTTTCCAGTGTTACGTCCTATTAGTGTCGGTGACGGCGATTAGTGAGGCTTCTAGGCACCGTCGGCGTCTGAGGTCTGGTTCGGTGAGAACGAGTTGTGCCTCATTCCAGTTCATCAACTGCCCCGTGGAGTCTCTGTGGAGGGACACAGGCGTACCTTACATCGTCTCTGTTAGAGGCTTTGCGATGCTCATTCAGGCGGACTGCAAGATCTCTGCCTGTCTCGCCTACATATTTTTGGGACAGAACCCACAGGGAATAGTGTAGACTCCTGCTGTAGAAGTTAGAGGTGTGGGGCTGCGTTTCGTAGTGAGGTCTTTGATAGATGATGTGTTTATGGTGGAAACGTTGATGTTACTCATAGCAAGTGCCCGGCGAGTATTCGTGGCAACATCGCCACATGGGAGTACTATGAACTGTTTAGGGGGCTGTTCCATGGGCGGTTTGTTGAGGATAGCTTGTGCCTTGAGTCTGCAATCTCGGATGAAGAAAGATGGGAACTGAAGACGTGTAAAGGCTTGTGTTATGTAAGTACATTCTTCTTCAAGTAAACAAGGGCTGGAGATGCGAAGAGCTCTCAAGAAGAATCCAGTGAGGACTCCTCTTTTAGTGCGGGTGTCTTGGTGTCACAAAGAGACAAGAAGATAAATGACAAATGAGAAGCAGCCCAGCCACCGTGGAGAGAAAACGTCGTCGTTCCTGCTCTTCAGCTGAGCAACTCTGAACACTGTTGCTCGATAATTTTCTTGGGTTATCCTGAGTAGTTCTTCACCAGAGCTGAGAGGAAACTTGCTGGCAGTCACTTCGAGCCCCATCCCATCAAGAGGGTAAGGCGGTGACTTGCTTGCTTGTTCACCCCTCTCATCCCCATCCCCCCATCCTTCCCCATCCTCCCCTCACCCAAACATCAACACTGGCCCACACACTACATACATTGCTATCCTTCTGACTTTCCTATCTTCTTCTTTCTCGGCAACTTCGCTTTGGCGAGTTAACACAAGGCATTTTGACCATCCGGTAGCCCGTGTGGTTTTTTAAAATCCGGCCGATCTTTGCCTTGGGCTCTTTCCCCTCACTACTCAGTGGGCTGCAGAAAACAATATGAAGTTCAACGATGAGAAATTTCAATTACTCAGATATGGTAAACATGAGGAAATTAAATCTTCATCAGAGTACAAAACAAATTCTGGCCACAAAATAGAGCGAAACACCAACGTCAAAGACCTGGGAGTGATCATGTCGGAGGATCTCACCTTCAAGGACCATAACATTGTATCAATCGCATCTGCTAGAAAAATGACAGGATGGATAATGAGAACCTTCAAAACTAGGGAGGCCAAGCCCATGATGACACTCTTCAGGTCACTTGTTCTATCTAGGCTGGAATATTGCTGCACACTAACAGCACCTTTCAAGGCAGGTGAAATGCCGACCTAGAAAATTACAGAGAACTTTCACGGCGCGCATAACGGAGATAAAACACCTCAATTATTGGGAGCGCTTGAGGTTCCTAAACCTGTATTCCCTGGAACGCAGGAGGGAGAGATACATGATTATATACACCTGGAAAATCCTAGAGGGACTATACCGAACTTGCACACGAAAATCACCCACTACGAAAGCAAAAGACTTGGCAGACGATGCACCATCCCCCCAATGAAAAGCAGGGGTGTCACTAGCACGTTAAGAGACCATACAATAAGTGTCAGGGGCCCGAGACTGTTCAACTGCCTCCCAGCACACATAAGGGGGATTACCAACAGACCCCTGGCAGTCTTCAAGCTGGCACTGGACAAGCACCTAAAGTCAGTTCCGGATCAGCCGGGCTGTGGCTCGTATGTTGGTTTGCGTGCAGCCAGCAGCAACAGCCTGGTTGATCAGGCTCTGATCCACCAGGAGGCCTGGTCTCAGACCGGGCCGCGGGGGCGTTGACCCCCGGAACTCTCTCCAGGTAAACTCCAGGTAAACTCGAGGGTAGGCTATCTTAGGGGCTGACCTTCATAAGTCAGCTGAAATAGGATGCTAGAATAACATCAAGGAAAGTTCCCTTTTTGTTAAGAAACTCCTCTGCCAGATGTTCCTTCCTAGACATCATGGCGAGGATACGAGTAAGATTACGTATTGATGGAAATAAAATGTCGATGAAAGAAATTCTAGCATGTATTTGCTCGAACTCAACTGTTGCTCCAGTGGAAGTTTTTCAAACCCACGCTGGAGCAGTACTTCTCCTCTCTTCGGAAGAAGAGTTACTTCAACTGCTGAAGCATGATGTGCTTGACAAACTGAAGACTTCTGGTGTTACCCCAGTTGCACCTGAGAGCTATCAAGCTCAGAGGACTGTGTTTGTTGCCAGAATTAACAGTTTCATGAGACATAGCACAGTGAATGAAATTGTTGAGGACTTTAATACAGAGAATTCTGAATTTAGGGTTGTCGAAGCACATAAATTCTCAAAACCTAATAACAACAAGGTAACCTTAAAGTTGTTAGGTAAGACACATATGCAACAGTTAGGTATCTTTATTATGAAACGTTTCGCCTTTCACACTATGAAACAATGCTCTTCTCCAGACTGAGGGACTGACCACCTCAAAACTTTAAGGGTGATGGACTGATTACATCGTCTTCAAGTATCTTCTGCTTCTATCAACTTTTCTGTACTTGACTGAAGAAGCCTACTGTGTAGGCGAAACGTTTCATAATAAAGATACCTAACTGTTGCATATGTGTCTTACCTAACAACCTGTCGGTATTTTATGCCATTTTAATGTTCAACCTTAAAGTTAATACTTGAGACACCTGATGAGGCCAAACTTGTGTGTCAAAATGGCTTCAAATGTTTTGGCACCAGATGTACACTTGACCAAATCTCTCTTGAACGATTTGTCAGTGTGACACAATGTTTTAAATGTTATGCCTTCGGTCATAACACCAACAAATGCAGTACTCAAGGGCAGATTTGTAGCATTTGCTCTGGCCAACATTCATATCGAGATTGTAATAATAAAAATACACCCAAATGTGTCCTCTGCAACGGAAAACATCATGGTGTTTCTGCTATTTGTCCTGCTCAAGGCGACACCACAACAATAACAACAAACATGGCTGCCACCAGCCCATCCTCCCCTCTCTTCCCCGGATTCAACCTACCAAGTAGTCTCTCAGGTATGACCAACGATCCAGATACCCTAAAGACATGCATCTCCAACTTAGTTATTGAAAATATGAATCTTCGAGAGACGCTAACAAAACTAGACACCAGGATGACACAACTCGAGAACAAAATCCTCAGTCTTGAACAAAAGTTATCAACACCAGGAATGACTAACTGTGACAAGACCATCGAAACAGTCATAGATAGCCATACCCAACAAATAATATCTCTTAATACAAAGGTTGAAGAAGCAGTAAAAGAATGGAAGAACAACTTAGATAACCAGTTCAGCGACTACTTTGCTCTCCAAGAAGATAAAACTGAACAAGATAAACTATCGGACGCAGTAATAGTTAACAGTCCATTTTTTTTTCCCATGTATAAACCCAAAAAAAACCCAGAAAAGAAATTACCTGCAGATAAAAAAGGGACCAAAAAGTTTTTATTGTACCAAGTCAGAAATAAAAGAAGCCAGGTTACTGGGACCCCCCATGGAAAGAAAAATTTGTTATGTTTAAAATCCCACTCACTAAACGGGAAAAAAAAGATTTTAATTTTTTGCATCTTTTAAAAAGAAAAGAAAGTTTTTAAAAACATAAACAAAGTGTTTTTAACCAAAAAACTTCAGAACCTCCGTATAGAGCCAGAAAATTTAAAGGGCGGGAGAATAACGACACAATCACCAATGCTTCACACGGGATGGAAAAAAATTCAGTTAGGAAAAAAAAATTTAGGTCAACTTTACAAATAACGAACGAGAATGATCTATAAACGTTTTTCTCAGGGATACTAATCTTACGAGAATAACAAACAATGCCAACTTAAAAGCCTACGTAATGTATGTATTTTTTGTTTCCAAATTATTTTTCAAATTTCATTACCCAATCTTTTAAGAAATTTAAATAATCAACAAACCTTTTTTGGGGAATTTACAAGTAAGCATAAGTCACCTTATGAAATTTTTTCCTTTTTTAACTATTGTTTGTTTAAACATTACCTAAATTGGATATTTTCCCTCTGTCCATATTACTACCTCATATTTTTTTAAATACTATCAATTGATTTTAAACTTACTAAAATTAATAATTACCATTCTTACTAAAATTTTCAATTTACTCTTAACATTTTTGACTTTTAAATAACCATTATTTGTCAAAAATTTCCCTTTTTACCTTTTTGAATTTCCACTTTTACTATTTAGAGTACTTTTAAATTTACCTTTTGCTGCCAAAAAACCTCTAGTATAACTCCCAGTGCAATTTTGAATGAAATAAAACATTATTTTTTTCCCTTTTTTTTGTAATCATTATTACTTTAAAATTTTTTTAAACACCAAATTTACTACCAGCCCAATTTTTTAAATTTTTTGTACATTAATCATTTTTTTTATATTTCCCCATAACATTTTTTTCCCAAAATTTTTTCCAAGTTTGTATTTTCAACCCCAAACCCTTTTATATTATCCTTTGTACCTGTGTCCCTGTGAAACCTGTGTCCCTTTGTACCTGTGTACCTGTTTTAACCGTGTAATTTGTGTACCTGTGTACCGTGTACCTGCGTCCCCTTGGTACCTGTGAAATTGTGTACCTGTGTACCTGTGTACTTTTTACCTGTGTACCTGTGTACCTGTGTCCCCTGTGTACCTGGGGACCTGTGTACCTGTGAACCTTTTAAACTTGTGTACCTGTGTACCTGTGTACCTCGTCCCTGTGACCTGGTACCGGGTGTACCTGTGAAAACCTTGAAATTGTGTACCTTTTGAAACCGTGTCCCCTTGCGTACCTGGGGTACCTTGTACTTGGTACCTGGGGTACCTGTGTATTTGTGTCCTCGTACCTGTGACCTGTGTCCCTTTGGGGTACCTGTGTACCGGGAAACACCTGTTTTCCCCTGGGGTACCTGTGTACCCTGTGTACCTTGTACCTGTCTCCCATCTTTACTATCATATTATAACCAAGACTTTACCATTGTTTTTTTTTTACTATTATTCTTTTGGTACTTAAATTGGAATTTTTTTTTTGTAAATTTAAATCAAAGTAAACCCCTGATCTTGTCAAAAACATATACCAGATTTCTAGTGAAATTTGCAAGTACCTTTTCTTTTTTGTATTTTTTATATTATTAAGTTTGAAATTAAAATTTCCTCCTAAGATTGTTTTCATATCTTAGTGACTAATTGTGGGGGCAATTAGTGTATATTTTCAATTATATTATTTTTAAAAGGGGCCCTTAACTTTTCTTTTGCTAACTATACCAACTACTTCATATATTTTTTTTTTTTTCCCTTTTTTTTAACCTTTTGCTACCTTAATTTTGTATATTTTATCTTTCAATTTAAATCTATTAAACTCAAAATTCTTTTTAAACAACTTATAAAAACCCCTTTAAAATGAAATTACAGTTGGAGCCTTGTGCCTTTTTTATTTTCATTATTTAAATCTATTTGTACTATACTCATTCTAGCTCAAAACATAGACTCCAAAAAAAGCCCATTATTAGACCTTGTGCAATTACAATGAAAGCCCTTGTTCTTTTTTTAAAATTTGTTTTTTTATATTACAAAAGTTTATCCCTTTTTTTGACTTTATTTCATTCCAGCACAAACACAACAACACCCAACTTCTTTTATGTGTAGTAGTGACAATATTTCTTATGACCAAAATACTCTAGCTATATACTTTCCAAACTTCCCCCACCACTACAGATATCATACTAGAACTCAACAACAACTCAGGATAAAAATTTAAACCATAATTTAAACGTAAAGATGTTTTGATCACGTTGACCCTGATCTAAACCTCCAAAATTCAAAAACCCAACCAAAAACCTTTTGGGAAAAGTAAAATTTGCCTTTATTACACAGCATCACAAGCCCCCCCCACTATCCAAAAACAATGCTAAAAGTCTATCAGTATTTTAACTACAACATCAGGTCCTTAAGCAAACACTATGATACCGCCTGGCCCTTTTTAAATCCCCAAAAAAAGAAAACCCTTCCTCCTGAAATTATTCTTACGAACCTGGCTTAACGGGACACAATAGATACCTACCCTCTACCGGGGAAAACACAGAAATTTCAAAACTGCAGCCCAAAACCCAAGTTGGGAGTGGAAATTTAATCTTTTTCTCAAACCAATTACTTGTATTAGCACCACTTGTTTTTATGAGAATATGGGGAATACATTTTTCAAATTTTTAAAATTTAAAAAAACAAAAAGACACCTATAACAATCGGTGCCTTTTAAACCATACCTCACCCCAAACATCCCAAATTTCAGTGAAAAATTAAATTTCACAAATAAAAAAACAGACAAATAAAATAAGCACCCCCTTTCCCTCTTAGCGGGGAGACTTAAACATAAACCTTGGCTTACTAGATGATCAGCCTGTAACTGATTTCATCAACAATGAAACAACAATTTCTCAAAACCCCAACAAAAAACTAAACCAACCAGGCCACTGAAAAAAAAGTGAAAAACCATAATAGCCCAAAATTTTGACCAATAAAAAAAACCCCCCCTTAAAAATCAGGGATAATCACAATACACTACAGCCCACTACCCTACCTTCCCCCTGACAAACATTAATAAACAAACCACTTGAAAACAAAAAAGTCTCATTTAGACCCCAAAGACGAGGCCTCAAAAGGGGAAGTTCCAACTGACCTAAGATTTTTGATGGTATTGATACTGGACAAAACATTTTTCTTAAAAAAATTACTTAGCCCTAAACAACAAACATTGTCCAAAAAACGAAACAGATCAAAAAACAAACGGTTTTTGGTTGCCCAGGGCTAACCACACCATTCTAAACCCCTTTGACAAAAAAAACCAATATAAAAGCAAAAAAAAAGGGCTTAATACACAAAAATACTCTTAAACCCTATTCTTTCACTCTCACCAAAGTAATAAAGAAACCCAAAAACCAACTAAAACTATCCATGATTCACTGACACTAGGGGAGATATAAAAGAGACCTGGAGCCCTATTTTTATTTTATAAAAAAGCAAAAAAACATACCAACCCTTCCCAAATTTGGGATTTGGGGAAAAATAAAAGCACTAATGATCCCAATCATAAAAATGCTAGATCGCTTTACACAGCTTTGGGAAAAATAAGGAATATCCACTAGGAATTTTTTTTTGGGCCCCAAAAAAAGCTTTTGACACAGTCCCCAACCCACGACACCTACTCCACAAACTTGACCATTACGGTATAAGGGGCCCCATCCCGCTTGCTTATTTCAAATCTTACCTTACTAATAGGTATCAGAAATTTTTACCTTTAAAAACCCAACAGAAACCAAAACACGGCCACTTGATACTGGAGTTCCACGGGGGGAATGCCCTTTGGGGTCCCCTGCTCTTCCCCCATAAAACATAAAATGATTTTCCAAACGTACCCCAAAAACCTAAAACCCTTTCCTCTTTGCTGACGACACGACTTATGTCTTTCTCTCACCCTTTTAAATTTTTCCCCCACCCTCAACCCCATTTTTTTAACGGGAGCTGATCAAAATATCGACTTGGATGACAGCCAAAAAACTTACGCTTAACACTGACAAAACCTACAAAATATTTTTTTGGTACAAGAAAGGAGATCAAAAATTAACATTAAGACGAAACCCCTTCAAATTTTCCCCAAACATAATGAGAGAAAATTTCCTAGGCTTAAAACCTTGAAAAAAACCCTAAATTTTTCAGCACCCTATCCAACACATAACCAAAAAAAAATCCAAAAGGGTTTGGGATCCTCTCCAAAAACCCGATACACGTGCCGCAAAATCCCCTTTCTCACACTAAAAACCACTCATTTTTTTTAAATCCATACCTCATTTTTGCTATTTGGGTGTTTGGGGGATCAACTGCAGAAACACACCTAAACCCAATAAAAACCCCAAACAAAAAGTTTCAGTAAGAATAATCACTAAATCCCATCCCTGGAAACCCACCCCCCCCCACTCTTCATAGACTAAATTTTACCCCCTGTTCAGTACACCCCCACTTACTACGTGCAATTTTAAAATCTCCCGGCCCTTTAAAACCCCAATATCAACCTTGACCTAAAACGTTTTTCTTGATATTTTGGGGACAGAACCCACAGGCAAAAACCCCAAAACAAAAACCATCCTACGACAATTTTCCCATGCCCCGACAAAACCCTTTTAAAAAAAATTTCAATGTATGTAAAAGGGCCCTAAAATCGGGAATACCCAAACCTGAAAAATCTAAACTGCAGACAACATTCATCACCTTAAAAACCCACCATTAGAAAACATCTTATCCCCCCCTGTAAACCCCACCCAACTAACTACACAAATTACCACCTGGGGGGTTTAAACACTTACACTCACTAACCCATTTGACCATAAACAGAAATATTAATCCAGTCTTAAAATAATGAATCCTAGATACTCCAATACTAAAACTATGTACTGGGGGCCAAAACAAAAGCATTCACATTGCTAAACTCCAAACTATATTTGGGTCACTTAGCCATAATCCCAAACTTACCTCAAAATTTTGTAATTTTTTTAAAATAAAGAATTAAACTAAGCCCCGGGGCCAAATGCCTACCATGCTAGGCGTTCTAGTGGGACACTCTGTAATCATTATTTAAAATAATGTAAAAACCCCACAACAACCAAATTTTTTTGTAAATTCAACATTGTAATCTTTAAAGAGAATAAAATTTGAATTTAAATTTAATTTGAAAGGAAAAAGGAAATGCCGAAAATTATTGAAGCCAAAAAACTGTCCCTTCTAAGAAGACCACTCCCCCGGACCCCCCAACGATTTTCCCAAAACTTCCTTTCCCCGCTTTGCCTGGATCAATTGGGGCTTCCCCCCAGGTCTAACCCAAAGGGTTTCCCAAAGTTTGGGAATTTTTTGGCCCCCCCTTGGAGCGCCCCCCCCAAAAACATACACAAACGCAA
The DNA here is from genome assembly GCF_026875155.1 of Cherax quadricarinatus. Taxonomy (NCBI): domain Eukaryota; kingdom Metazoa; phylum Arthropoda; class Malacostraca; order Decapoda; family Parastacidae; genus Cherax; species Cherax quadricarinatus. The sequence goes on along the minus strand of NW_026470334.1, from coordinate 6,773 downwards.
CAACAAGGTTCAGTATCTCTCCTTTTTCTCAGGTATCCACAACCGGGGGTATGACCCAGGGGCACAACTAATGAAAATGATGGCCAAAAGGGCATAGCAGGTGGTGACAATTTAAAAAACTGCTTTTCGGTTTTTAAAAAAAATTTTTTAAAGGGTAATTTGGGGTCACCCCATCACTATCCCAGAAAAAAGTGAAGGGTATTAGACCCAGCCTTCCATAACAAGAAGTATGTAAACCCTACTCTACATCTAAAAAATAAGCCTAAGTCTTCCCTGGCCCCCGGGGTCGCCCCCCTTTCATACCTAGGTTTTTCAACTCCCCCCCAACCTGATAATTTAACCAAAAAAAGAACATAACAAAATGGGCCCCCGAAATGGTGCCTACTCTCCCTCCCCATTGAAGCTGATCCTGTTTTTAACCCGGAAAAATCCCAAAAGGGAACTACCTTTCCTAAACCCAAATTTTCCCCTTGGGGGCTCCACAGTTTTCCCATTAACTCTCACGGGGCCTCGCTTTCACGAACTGGGGAAAAACATACCTCCGTTTTCCCGATGATGACTCCCAACTTCTAATGATCTGTTAATATTTCCACCTCTAGTGAAGAAATGGGATTTTTAATACACAAACAACTACGCAAACAAATTCCCTCATTTTAAGGTACAAAACAAATTCTGGGCCCCAAAATAACGAAACAAACCCAAAGCAAAGACCTGGGGTGATCATGTCGGAGGATCTCACCTTCAAGGGCCAAAACATTGTTCCAAACCCCATCTGCCGAAAAATGACAGGATGGATAAAGGGGAACCTTCAAAAAATAGGGAGGCCAAAACCCATGTGACACCTTTAGGTCAAATTGTTCTATCAGGGGTGGAAAATTGCTTTAAAACTAAAACAAACCTTTTAAAGGAGGGGAAATTGCCGACCCAGAAAATGTACAGAGAACTTTCCCAAAACGGCGCGCATAACGGGGAAAAAACACCCCCAATTACTGGGAGCGCTTGAGGTTCCTAAACCTGTATTCCCTGAACGCAGGGGGGAGAGATACATATTATATACACCCCAAAAAAATCCTAGAGGGACTAGTAACCCAATTGCAAAAACGAAAATCACTCATTTTCGAAAACAAAAGACCCCTTTGGGAGACATGCAGGGGATCCCCCCCCAAAGAAAAGCAGGGGGGGTCAATTTGCAAAGTTTAAAAAGACCATACAAAAGTGTCAGGGGCCCGAACTGTTTAACTGCCTCCCCACACATAAAGGGGTTTCCAACAGAAAACCCTGGCAGTCTTCAAGCTGGGACTGGACAAGCCCCCCTTTAAATCAGTTTTCCCATTTAACCGGCTGTGGCTCGTACGTTGGTTTCGTGCAGCCGCGCAACCCTGGTTGATCAGGCTCTGATCCACCAGGAGGCCTGGGGCACAGACCGGGCCGGGGGGGCGTTTACCCCCGGAACTCTCCCCCCAGGGAAACTCCAGTTAAAATCCCCTTGACGATCCAAACAGGGGTAGTGTGGGTAATAAACATGACACTACTTTTCAGGCGTTTCAAAAACCGCAGTGCCCCGAGCGAAGTGCAAGAAATAATGGGGAAATTTCCAATTTTCCAAATTAAAGTTCAACAAATTTTTTTAATAACCGTTACCCCCTTGGGGGGTGAAAATACATAATTTTAAATCCCGATTTTACTTCTGAAAGAGACAGCTGCAAGATTGAAACAACATATTTTAAAATTTCGTGGTTTCTGAAAATGGGAAAAAATCGAGAGGACCATTTAGTGGCGTAGCCATCTTAGTTAAAAATTTGGGTATACAAATTTAAAAATATTTATGTGGATGGGAAAATAACATTTTTGGGAATAGAACTAACAACGTCCCCCTGGACAACTATGAAGAACTGGAAAATTTTTTCCCCCCCCCCCAAAAAATATATAGAGTCAATTCCCCCTACATAGGTTTTTTAAGCAGAAAAATTCCAACAATTCTAGCTGGGATTTTAATGCTCATCACCCCCGCCCTCTTTAACTGTGGAGCTGGATTCCACTGGGGGACTTAAAAAAGGGAAAAAAACTCTTTAAAAATCAAGACAGCTAGAAACTTGTCATTTCAAGGGGCCCAAATTTTTCAAATCGTACCCTTGGACCTCATCCAGGGACACCAGAAATAGTACTGAAAAAACCAGACTGTGAAATCTTTTCAAATGTCGTATATCTCCTGGTGGAAATGTAGGAACTGACCATATCCCTGTTATAAACAACTACAAACTTCCCATTTAGAATACCTTTAACTCCTAAAAACCCAATCTTAAAACCCTAGGGAAATTTTACCCCCCCTTCAGGCAAATCTGGGTTTACGATGAAATTTTTGTCATTTGGGAAAAACTACCTTTCCCGTGCAATTGATGAGCAATCCCTTCCCCGCAAATCGAATAATTTAAACTACTAATGCAAACCTTTTCAATTTTGCTTCCACCCAAAAATATATCAAAAAATATAAACCTAAAAAAAAGAAATTAGAGAACTTTAAGAAATTTATCAAACAGAAGTCGAAGCATCTTCAAACACGACAACCACCCCGCAACTACACTGCACCGAATTTAAAGGGAAAAGGGAATTTAAATTTAAAATGAAATTTGTCAACACAAACGGGGCATATGGGAAATTTTTTAGTTCTTCAAGCTAAACAGTAAAAGTGAACCAGGGAAAATTTTTGGATAAGGAAACCGACAACTTTTTTGGGGCAAAACCCCAAGGGGTCCTAACTACCTATTTCCCTACCTTTTACTGATGAAAGGGTGAAGATGTTGAAATTAAAAATTGGGGGCGATCCAGGACCAAGGGTAATTTGATGGGGATTATGGGAGAAAAATTTTCTCCCCCCCAATAAAAAAATCGTCAATTTAAAAAAATAATCATTAAACAGTTGGTAAAAAGAATTTGGGGAAAAAGGGGAACTTGGGGTTATCTACAACCACTAACCCTTTCCCTCGATACTTTAAATCTTTAAGAAAACCCCCCCCTTACTAGAAACCCAAATTTCATTACTAGGTAATCGGGTTTTTGGAAGAAAGCGAAAAAAGGGCCCCCCGCCTTCCCGGGGAAAAACCCAAAGGGAAAAGATAAAATTCCTACCTAAAAAAGGGAAAAATTCCTTGGTAAATTTTTTTTAAAATTTCCCTCTTGGGGCCCCAGTCATTTTTCCCCTTGGTTTTTTTTAAAACTGCTAAAGATGATTTTTTCTTGCTAAGCCCAAAAAGGGAAAACCACCAAACCCGGGAAAATAAAAGCCAAAAACTTTTTCTTGAAGTCACTGGAAAAGTTCTTTTAGAAGGTCATTTCCCCCAAAAGATTTTAATTACTATATGGAGTTTTTAACACTTGTTTTTCCCGAAAAACCAAATTTGGGTTTTAAAACACATAGAGGGACCAATCATGCAATAAAAGTTTTTTTTTTTGACCTGTAGCAAGTCTAAAAAACCCAAATTCCCCCCCGGGCAAAACCTTTCCTTAATTTTCCACCAGAGATTTCTTTAAAACTTTTGAAACCCTTAAAGGAAGATGGCCTTATATAAAAACTCATTGAAACCCACCAACCATAACTTGGGCTTTTTTGAGATTAATACATAATTTTTAACTCAAAGAAAAAAAACATTCCCAACCCTTTTTTGGCAGGGGGGACAGAGCCTTTTAAAACCCACGGGTGGGGTTCCAAAAAGGTTCTTGTTTTAAGTCCCCCTTCTTTTTCAAAAATTTTAGAAAAACCTTCCTCAACCAGAAAATTTTAAAGACACAATTGGGGACACAGTTTGCAGATGAATTTTTTCATTCATCTCATCAACTCCGGTAACAGGAAAATACAAGTATGAAGGGGTCATAGAAAAAAAAAGAATTTGAAATTCGTTTTGAACATCTAATTGGGGGGAAAAAAAGGAGAAAATTTCGACAAATTTTCCCGACAAGGTCCTTTTAGCAAAGATAGGTGTTTTTCATCAAAAAATTGAAAAATAAAGGCGGATATCCATCAAGGGAAACCTTTAGCCATTAAAACCCTAACAAATTTTGGGATATGAAAAAAGACAGGCTGCTCCACTCAACATCTCATTTAACTAAAAAAATCAACATAGCCCAAAACCGGTCTTAGCAACCCTTTTTTTTCGATTCAATCAACCCCTCAACATGTCAAAAAACCTGTATTCAAGACACGTACACGTAACGCCTATATTTTGGGGTACTTAGCACCCTTTTTGGACCCACCCTAGTCAAACGTTTTAGAAATTAGAGAAGGGGACAAAAGGGTTGCAACAAGACCCAAAACCCAGGCTAAGAGTGATGTCCCCGAGGGAAAAGGGTTTAAGGGGGGAAAAAAACCAAAAGAAAAACCCCGGAGGACAGGAGAGATTAAAGGGGGGGTAGAAAAGACAGCATAAAAAATACCGAGAGGACTGACAAGGCAGATTTGTGACAGAATTTTTCAAAGATGGAACACAACTGGAAAATTGAAAACTCTGATGATCCCCAGAGAAAGTTAGAAAAGTAAATTTTTTTTCGTCAACAGAGTTGTCAGAAAATGGGAAAAATCTGGAGAGTGATGTTTGGGAGGGGGGCTGGGTTATACATAGCTTTAAGGAAAAAGGGGATAATAAAAGGGCTTACACAGGGGGACAGTCCTCAAAAACGCCAGCGAAGAAACCCGGGGGCCCGGAGCCCACGAATCGCGCTTTCAAAAACCCCAAAAATTTTTGTTTCACACAACACACACACAACACACACACAACCCCACACACACAACCCCCCAAAACACACAAGAGTTGGGGGAACACCTAGAAAAGGGGGGGATCCATCAAACAGTCAACATGGGGTTTTAGGGACCGGGAAAATCCTTGGGCACAAACCTACTGGGGCTATGACATGGTGGAAAGCAGTAAGAAAAAGAGAGAAGGGGGGGTGGATTGCATTTTTTTGGACTGCAGAAGGCGTTTGGGCACAGTTCCACACAAGAGATTGGTGCAAAAAAATGGAGGACCAAACGGGAAACAGGGAAGGCACTACAATGGATCAGGGGAAAACTTTTTAGGGAAAACAGCAGCGAGTCAAAAGGGACGTGGGGAAGGTTTTTCAGAGTGGGGCCCCTGTTTACCACGGGGTCCCCCCCCGGGGGTTTAATTTCCAAAAACCAGTGGGTTTTTTCTGGTATTTGTAACGACCTGGGCGGAAGGAAAAGACTCAGGTGTCCCCCGTTTTGCCAAAGACGTGAAGTTATGAGAAGAATTCACTCGAAACGAAGACCAGGGAGAACTACAAAGGGACTGGGGCAGGGTGCAGACCCTGGTCCCCCAATTTGGGTCCTGGATTCAAACCCACCAATTCAAAGTCAAAAAATTGGGGAAGGGCAAAGAAGGCCGCAGACGGAGTACAGTCTAGGGGGTCAGAGACTACAAACCTCACTCAAGGAAAAAGATCTTGGGGTGAGTATAACACCAGGCACATCTCCTGAAGCGCACATCAACCAAATAACTGCTGCAGCATATGGGCGCCTAGCAAACCTCAGAACAGTATTCCGACATCTTAATAAGGAATCATTCAGGACCCTGTACACAGTGTACGTTAGGCCCATATTGGAGTATGCGGCACCAGTTTGGAACCCACACATAGCCAAGCACGTGAAGAAACTAGAGAAAGTGCAAAGGTTTGCAGCAAGACTAGTCCCAGAGCTAAGAGGTATGTCCTACGAGGAGAGGTTAAGGGAAATCAACCTGACGACACTGGAGGACAGGAGAGATAGGGGGGACATGATAACGACATACAAAATACTGAGAGGAATTGACAAGGTGGACAAAGACAGGATGTTCCAGAGATTGGACACAGTAACAAGGGGACACAGTTGGAAGCTGAAGACACAGATGAATCACAGGGATGTTAGGAAGTATTTCTTCAGCCACAGAGTAGTCAGTAAGTGGAATAGTTTGGGAAGCGATGTAGTGGAGGCAGGATCCATACATAGCTTTAAGCAGAGGTATGATAAAGCTCACGGCTCAGGGAGAGTGACCTAGTAGCGATCAGTGAAGAGGCGGGGCCAGGAGCTCGGACTCGACCCCCGCAACCTCAACTAGGTGAGTACAACTAGGTGAGTACACACACACACACACACACACACACACACACACACTACAAGTACTTCTGGCAGTTTGGCAGACACACTGATGATAATCCCAAATTCAAAGAATGTGAACAGCCCTACGTATGTGACCAGCCCTATATATGTAACCAGCCCTGTGTATGTGACCAGCCCTGTGTATGTGACCAGCCCTATGTATGTGACCAGCCCTATGTATATAACCAGCCCTGTGTATGTGACAAGCCCTATGCATGTGACCGGCCCTATGTATGTGACCAGCCCTGTGCATGTGACCAGCCCTATGTATGTGACCAACCCTATGTATGTGACCAGCCCTATGTATGTGACCAACCCTATGTATGTGACCAGCCCTATGTATGTGAACAGCCCTATATATGTGACCAGTCCTATATATGTGACCAGTCCTATGTATGTGACCAACCCAATGAATGTGACCAGCTCTATGTACGTGACCTGCCATAGGTAAGTAAACAGCACTATGTATGTGAACAACCCTACGCATGTGACTGGCCCTGTGTATGTGACCAGCCTTATGTATGTGACCAGCTTTATATATATGACCAACAATGTGAATGTGACCATCCCTGTGAATGTGACCAGCCCTATGTATGTGACCAGCCCTATGTATGTGACCAGCCCTAGA
>NW_026470333.1:0-12347 GCF_026875155.1 Cherax quadricarinatus | reverse complement strand
CCCCTTCTAAAAACAAAACTTCTCCCCCCCCTCCCACCCATCAATCACACCAATCCAAAAAGTATGTCCATTTAATTGTGCATGCCTTTTTCAGTTTGTGTGTATTAAAATTAACATTTCATGTGGTAAAAAAATTTTTTTTTTCATACTTTTGGGCGTCTTGCATGGATTAATTTTATTTCCATTATTCTTATGGGGAAAATTCATTCGCATAACGATTATTTCGCATAACGATGAGCCCTCTTGCACGGATTAAAATCGTTAACCGGGGTCCACTGTATATATATATATATATATATATATATATATAGTATATATATATATATATATATAGTATATAATATATATATATATATATATATATATATATATATATTATATATATTATATATATATATATATATATATATATATATATATATATATATATAGGTAGTAGGTTGGTAGACAGCAACCACCCAGGGAGGTACTACCGTCCTGCCAAGTGAGTGTAAAACGAAAGCCTGTAATTGTTTTACATGATGGTAGGATTGCTGGTGTCTTTTGTCTGTCTCATAAATATGCAAGATTACAGGTATGTCTTGCTACTTCTACTTACACTTAGGTCACACTACACATACATGTACACGTTTATTTATACACACTCATCTGAGTTTCTTTGATTTTATCTTAATAGTTCTTGGTCTTATTACTTTTCCTTTTATATCCATGGGGAAGTGGAATAAGAATCTTTCCTCCGTACGCCATGCGTGTTGTAAAAGTCAACTAAAATGCCGGGAACAATGGGCTAGTAACCCCTTTTCCTGTAAAGATTACTAAAAAGAATAAGAAGAAGAAAGTTGTCAAAGTGGGAAGTCTGAATGTGCATGGATGTTGTGCAAATGATAAGAAAGAGATGATTGTGGATGTTATGAATGAGAAGAAGCTGGATGTCCTGGCTTTAAGCGAAACAAAGATGAAGGGGGTGGGAGAGTTTCAGTGGAGAGGAATAAATGGAATTAGGTCAGGGGTTTCAAATAGAGTTAGAGCTAAAGAATGAGTAGCAATAATGTTGAAGGATAAACTATGGCAGGAAAAGAGGGACTATAAATGTATTAATTCAAGGATTATGTGGAGTAAAATAAAGATTGGATGTGAAAAGTGGGTTATAGTAAGCGTGTATGCACCTGGAGAAGATAGAAGTGTGCAGGAGAGAGAGAGATTTTGGGAAATGTTGAGTGAATGCGTGGGGAGTTTTGAATCAAGTGTGAGAGTAATGGTGGTTGGGGATTTCAATGCTAAAGTGGGTAAAAATGTTATGGAGGGAGTAGTAGGTAAATTTGGGGTGCCAGGGGTAAATGTAAATGGGGAGCCTTTAACCCTTTGAGGGTTTTCGTCGTACTAGTACGTCTTACGCGTAGGGGTTTTTGACGTACTAGTACTCATAAATTCTAGCGGCCTCAAATCTAGTGGGAGAAAGCTGGTAGGCCTTCATATGAAAGAATGGGTCTATGTGGTCAGTGTGCACAGTCTAAAAAAAATCCTGCAGCACACAGTGCATAATGAGAAAAAAAAAAACTTTGACCATTTTTTTTGAATAAATCAGCGACTTTGCAGTGTATTTTCGTATGGTATTTATTGTTGTATTCTAGTTTTCTTGGTCTCATTTTATAGAATGGAAGACATATTACAGAAATTGAGATGATTTTGACTGGTTTTACAAAGAAAGGTGCCTTGAAATTGAGCTCAAAGTAGCAGAAATGTTCGATTTTTACCAAACTTCAAAAGTAAACAAATCGTGCCAAGCGTGCAATACACGTCAACTGGTGAGTCTAATATTCTTTCACAAGTGCACCAATAATATTTATACCATTTTTTACACTAATGCAGTAGTCTGCATAACAGTAAATCTTATATTTTTTGTGAAAATAAAAATTCAAAGTGGAAAGCAAAAGAATATAAGAGGGGCCTTGAGCATGACTAATGACTAAAGGAAATGTCATTTTAGTGGCCAGGAATGTCTTTCTTGTTTATTCTGGACCCTATTCGGAAATTGGCATCTTTTGAAATTTGTGTGAAATTGGCAAAAATTGCTAAATTCTGACCACTGTACTGGATAGTTGGATTTCATAAATGAGTGGTTTCTTGCACCCATTCCCATAGAAAAAAAAGGAGTTCTAGCGAAATATTCATGTTTTTTTTGTCGACTAGTACAGTGAAATTGGCCGAAAATGGGCTCAAAATGGGCAAAATCGCCGATGCGTAAACATCGCCGAGACCGCTAACTTTGCGAGAGCATAATTCCGTAAGTTTTCTATCAAATTTCAAACTTTTGGTGTCTTTATGATCGGGAAAAGATTCTCTATCTTTTCATAAGAGAAAATAATTTTTTTTTTTTTTTAAATTTGGCCGACCCTGAGAACGAGTTTCGGAGAGGGCCTGTCGACCCTCAAAGGGTTAATTGAGCTATGTGTAGAAAGATATTTGGTAATAAGTAATACATTTTTATGAAAAGAGGATAAATAAATATACAAGGTATGATGTAGCACGTAATGAAAGTAGTTTGTTAGATTATGTATTGGTGGATAAAAGGTTGATGGGTAGGCTCCAGGATGTACATGTTTATAGAGGGGCAACTGATATATCGGATCATTATTTAGTTGTAGCTACAGTTAGAGTAAGAGGTAGATGCGAAAGAGGAAGGTGGCAACAACAAGTAAGAGGGAGGTGAAAATTCAGGTGAGATATAAGTGACTATTGGCAGAAAGGTGGGCTAGTGCAAAGATGAGTAGTGGGGGGGGGGGTTGAAGAGGGTTGGAATAGTTTTAAAAATGCAGTATTAGAATGTGGGGCAGAAGTTTGTGGTTATAGGAGGGTGGGGGCAGGAGGAAAGAGGAGTGATTGGTGGAATGATGAAGTAAAGGGTGTGATAAAAGAGAAAAAGGTAGCTTATGAGAGTTTTTACAAAGCAGAAGTGTTATAAGAAGAGCAGAGTATATGGAGAGTAAAAGAAGGTGAAGAGGAGTGGTGAGAGAGTGCAAAAGGAGAGCAGATGATAGAGTGGAGAGGCACTGTCAAGAAATTTTAATGAAAATAAGAAAAAATTTTGGAGTGAGTTAAACATGTTAAGAAAGCCTAGGGAAAGTATGGAAAGTTAAAAACAGAGTAGGGGAGTTAGTAGATGGGGAGATGGAGGTATTAGGTAGATGACGAGAATATTTTGAGGAACTTTTAAATGTTAAGGATGAAAGGGAGGCGGTAATTCATGCACTGGTCGGGGAGGTATACCATCTTTTAAGAGTGAAAAAGAGCAGAATGTAAGTGTGGGGGATGTACGTGAGGCGTTACGTAGAATGAAAGGGGGTAAAACAGCTGGAACTGATGGGATCATGGCAGAAATGTTAAAAGCAGGGGGGGATATAGTGTTGGAGTGGTTGGTACTTTTGTTTAATGTATGAAAGAGGGGAAGGTACCTAGGGATTGGTGGAGAGCATGTATAGTCCCTTTATATAAAGGGAAAAGGGACAAAAGAGATTGTAAAAATTATAGAGGAATAAGTTTACTGAGTATACCAGGAAAAGTGTACGGTAGGGTTATAATTGAAAGAATTAGAGGTAAGACAGAATGTAGGATTGCGGATGAGCAAGTGGGTTTCAGAGTGGGTAGGGGATGTGTAGATCAAGTGTTTACATTGAAGCATATATGTGAACAGTATTTAGATAAAGGTAGGGAAGTTTTTATTGCATTTATGGATTTAGAAAAGGCACATGATAGAGTGGATAGAGGAGCAATGTGGCAGTTGTTGCAAGTATATGGAATAGGTGGTAAGTTACTAAATGCTGTAAAGAGTTTTTATGAGGATAGTGAGGCTCAGGTTAGGGTGTGTAGAAGAGAGGGGGACTACTTCTCGGTAAAAGTAGGTCTTAGACAGGGATGTGTAATGTCACCATGGTTGTTTAATATATTTATAGATGGGGTTGTAAAAGAAGTAAATGCTAGGGTGTTCGGGAGAGGGGTGGGATTAAATTATGGGGAATCAAATTCAAAATGGAAATTGACACAATTACTTTTTGCTGATGATACTGTGCTTATGGGAGATTCTAAAGAAAAATTGCAAAGGTTAGTGGATGAGTTTGGGAATGTGTGTAAAGGTAGGAAGTTGAAAGTGAACATGGAAAAGAGTAAAGTGATGAGGGTATCAAATGATTTAGATAAAGAAAAATTGGATGTCAAATGTGAATGTTTTCAGATAGGAGTTGACGTGTCGGCGGATGGATTTATGAAGGATGAGGTTAATCATAGAATTGATGAGGGAAAAAAGGTGAGTGGTGCATTGAGGTATATGTGGAGTCAAAAAATGTTGTCTATGGAGGCAAAGAAGGGAATGTATGAAAGTATAGTAGTACCAACACTCTTATATGGATGTGAAACTTGGGTGGTAAATGCAGCAGCAAGGAGATGGTTGGAGGCAGTGGAGCTGTCCTGTCTAAGGGCAATGTGTGGTGTAAATGCAGAAAATTCGGAGTGGGGAAATTAGGAAAAGGTGTGGAGTTAATAAAGTTTAGAGGGCAAAAGAGGGGTTGTTGAGGGGGTTTTGGTCATTTAGAGAGAATGGATCAAAGTAGAAGAAGGGAAAGAATAAATCTATAGGGGAAGGAAGGGGGTGGGGGGGCGCCTCGAAAGGGTTGGAGGGGGGTAAAGGAGGTTTTGTGGGGGGGGGCTTGGACTTCCAGTAAGCATGGTGAGTGTGTTAGACAGGAGTTAGCGTGGTTTGGGGCCCTGCGATCTTTTGGGGGTTGAGCGGATAATATTTGTAAAGGGGATTCGGGGAAACCCGGGTTTTTTTTCATATAGGGGGACTTGAGTCCGGAAAGGGAAGAAATCCTCCCTTTTAAAGGGGGGGGTTTGGGATTTTGGGGCAGTTTGGGGGGCTATGTTGTGTATCTTTATACTATATGTTTTTAAAATGTTGTTTTCGAGCACCTCTGCAAAAACAGTGGTAATTGTGAGTGGGTGAATGTTTAAAATGTGATGAAAGTTTTTTTTTTGGGTGTTTTTTTTTTTTTGGGTCACCCTGTCTCGGGGGGAGACAGCCGAAACTTGTTGAAAAAAAAAATATTTATTACATAAAAAAGGGTGGCTTGCAAGAAATATGGGCCCCAAAAACTGTAAAAGGGTTTAAAATCTTACCACATTTCTTTAATGAAATGAAATCGTTCCCAAAACCCAAACAAAGTTCATAAATTTATTTCTTGCACTTCGACTGTTAGCAAAAAAATCCGTCATAGTTTTTTCTAAGAAAATTTTTCCTATTCCCTTTGTTTATACACAGTTTCTAAAATTTTACATTCCCCAATTACCCCATGCAGTTACTATTAACCCTTTTCGGGGCCAAGGCCAAAATCTAAAGGGGTCCCCAGTGTCCAAAAAAAATTTTTAAAAAAAAAAAAAAAAAAATTTATTTTTTTTACAGAATTAAAGATAATATTTTTGTGAAGGAATAAAACAAAAAAAAAAATTTTTCTGATCAGTATTTTACCGAGATACAGTCGGGAAGTTGACCCAAAAGACCGGGTGGGGGGCAAAATTCAGTGATTCCGCAAAATCTCATTTTTTTTTTTTACGTTTTTAAACTTTTTTTTTTTCTTTTCTAATTTTTTTCTTTTTCTAAAACTTTGGGGCCTGTGAAAAAATAAAATGTAATTGTGTAAGGTCATCATTTATTAAACAAAACTGCAAAATTTGTTTCATTATATTGTTTACAAAACTTGTAAAAATTTTATTGTAAACAAAATGATGAAAAAAGGGTGCTGTTATTGTGTTGAATACAATGGTCCCATACGTCCAATGGTACAAGGGTCCCAAAAGGTGCAAGGTACCATATGGTACAATGGCCCCATATGATACAGTGGTACCATATGGAAACAAGGGCCCACATGATACATGGTCCATATAGCAAGGTCCCATTGGTACAAGGACCTTTTGGTAAATGGTCCCATATGATACAATGGTACCAAATGTAGAAGGGTTTTACCTAGGGTGCAATTTGTACTATGGTGCAATGGTTTTAAAGGGTGAAATTTGTCCCATAGGTAAATTGTACCAACAGTACAATATCCCTTTGGTTCATTTACCGTAGGGTACTATAGGTACGTTGTATTAACAAATTTAAACACCAAAATTTTTTCATTATTTTTTGTTTACAATAATTGTTTACAAAAAAATATGCAAAAAGTTGTATTTAGAAATTTTTATTATTATTTTAAAGGTACAGGAACTTACGGCCTTGGGTGGATGACAAAACAGTTTGTCTCGGAAACTGAGAGTGTAGCTGCTTGCGTCCCCCTCATCGTCTTGGTGGGTCCATGCCACTAACACCATTGGTACAAGGTTAATGTTACGGGTACCATTGGACATTACTACGTAGGGCCCCCTTATATGGGGGTTAGGTTTCCCGGGTACGCCGTAAAGTGGAAAACCCTTTTTTTTTTCCTTGTAAATGTATAAAGTAGATAAAGTATTAAACGACATATATTAAATTAGAAAGAACTGGCATTTTAAAAAAACAATGAAAAGTAAAAATACACACAGTAATTTTTACATACCTTTAATTCTTAATTGAATGTGTGGAGGTGATGGGAATGTAGTTTTTGAAACAAATCGAGAGGCAGACCCTCATCCCTAATTCTTCAACTAATTTGATTCATTTGGAGACTTGTGTGAATCTTTTGAAGGGGGGTATGTTTATGTTTAGGTAGCTGTTGATGTTGAAGGCTGTTTGAAGGCTGGCTGTTTTTGTTGAAGTTGCCTATATTTCTTTAAAAAAGGGGAAAAATTGAACTTTTCCTCTAGATTTTTTTTTTCCTTTTCCCCTTTAAAATTTTTTTAAGCATGTAAAATCGGGGAAAGGGGTGTATTTTATGTTCAAAATTCGTTTAAAATTGGGTAATCTTTTCAAAAAAAAGCCATTGCTGTTTTATTGGTTGATAGCTTTTTTCCAATCCTGGGTTTTTTTTTCTTTAATGGTAACAGGACTATCATCGGGGGATTCCTCTTCATGAAATTTCTTTCTTTGCTCTTTTAATCAGAAGAAGGTCTTGGTCTGTCAGAGCCTCATCATGAGAGAAAGCAATTCTTCCACATTTTCAGGTCCACTTGCAGTTCTAATTCCCTTGCCATATCCACAACATTTACACACACTTCCCCCACTGGATTCTCAAAACCTTCAAAATCATCCATAAGTTCGGGAATGAGATTCTTCCAAACACCATGCATCTCTAATATTTTTAATACCATCCAAAATTGTGAAACCTTTCCAAAGGTTTTTAATTTATTTTGTTTAGGGCCCAGGCATTTTTATCACTGTCTAGGAAATTTACAGCCTTAATGAAAGCTCTTCTTAGGTAATAAGATTTAAAGGCTGCATTTACACCTTGGTCCATCAGCTGCAGTAATGAAGTTGTGTTTGCAGGTATAAAAGCAACATTTATCTCCCTGTACATACCATGTAGGCTGTAGGGTGAGCAGGGGCATTGTCTAAAACAAGTAAAACATTAAAAGGAATTTTCTTTTCTTGCAGTAAGCCTCAGCTGTAGGCTTAAAATAGTCCGTGAACCAACTTATGAAAAGATTGGCAGTCATCCAAGCTTTCGAATTAGATTTATAATAAACAGGGAGTCTGCCTTTTGCTTAGTTCTTTAGGGCCCTAGGATTCTCTGAGTGATAAATCATAGGTTTTAACTTGCAGTCACCAGCTGCATTAACTCCTAGCAAGAGTGCCTTTTGCAGCTTTGAAGCCAGGCATTGACTTCTCTTCCTTAGCAATAAATGTCCTAGATGGCATCTTCTTCCAAAATAATGCAGTCTCATCCACATTAAAAATCTGTTGCTTGGTATATCCACCACATTCTATTATCTCGGCTAGTTCACATGGATAATTTTTTGCAGCTAAATTGTCATACTTGCAGCTTCACCCTGCACTCTGATGTTGTGAAGTTGACTTCTTTCCTTAAACCTATTAAACCAGCCTCTGCTAGCTGAAAATTTATCTTCAGCAGCTTCCTCCCCTCTCTCAGCCTTCATAGAATTGAAGAGATTTAGGGCCTTGGACTGGATAATGGCTCTGCTTAAAGGCACATTGTGACTAGTCTGATCATCAATCCACACCACTAAAAGTTTTTCCATGTCAGCAATAAGGTTATCACGTTTTCTTATAACTTTAGTGGTCACTGGTGTAGCACTTTTAACTTCCTGCAACACTTTCTCCTTATTGTTCACAAACTGTACTAACTGTTTGACGAGCCAAACCAAGCTTACGTGCTATCTCAGCCATTGACATACCTTGTTCACTAAGTTTAATCATTTCTAACTTGGCACTTAAAGAGGCTTACGACTCTTCTTTTTATCACAACTAAGCTTAGATGCCATCGTCAACGAGAGCCAATTAGTTAACGAAGAGCAAATGAGAGAGAACGAGATACACGGAGCTCAGACGCGTAAAAACACACAAACTGAACGGGTTGGTGACGATCACTCGGTCAGGCGAAATAGACGGTATTAACCCTTTCAGGGTCCGTCCCGTAGATCTACGGCTTTACGGTGAGTGTCCAAACAGTAGATCTACGCCATGAGCTCAGCTCACTCTGATAAACTGTGAGTGGTACATTTGGGCCTAGATATGAGAGAATACATCTATGTGGTATGTGTGCACCACATAAAACAGATCCTGCAGCACACTGTGTATAATGAGATAAAAAACTGAAATCATGATTTTTCGATTAAAACAGCAAATTTGCAGTGTTTTTTCGTATGTTTTTTATAGTTGTATTTGCGATTTCTTGGTCTCATTTGATAGAATGGAAGACATATTACAGAAATAGAGATGATTTTGATTGGTTTTAGCACTGGAAATGGCTTCAAACTGAGCTCAAAATAGAGGAAATGTTAAATTTTTGCCGATATTCAAGAGTAAACAAACGACTTCACACGTCAAATACACGTCAGCTGGTGGGTCTAATATACATTCACAAATATGGTGATGATATTTATACAATTATTACAGTATTGCATAACAGTAAATCTTCTATTTTTTGGTGTGAATAAAAATTCATTATGTGAATAAAAAATCAAAATGGAATTTATTTGTAAAGCCTCAAAACATAACTAATTAACAGAGGAAATGTTAGTTTAGTGCCAGGAATGCCTACATTGTTTATTCTGGACCCTATTTTGAAATTGGAATATTTTGAACTTTGTGTTAAATTGGCCAAATTAACAATTTCCGATCACTTTATTTTGTAGTTGAAACAGTTGACTTGGCGATTTCTGTGCTCAATCGATAGAATAGAAGTAATACTAGTGAAATAGCGAAGAATTTGGTTGATTGGAATAATGTAATTGGCCTAAAATGGGAGTCAAAGTCGGCAAAATCGCCGATTCGTAAATATCGCTGACACATCAAAATTCGCGAGAGCATAATTTCGTCAATTTTCCACCAAATTTCGTACTTTTTGTTTTATTACCTTCACAAAAAGATTCTCTACGATTTCATAAGAAAAAATAACAAATTTTTTTTTTGAAAATTCTTGGACACTGGTGCGTGACTCCAGATTTGGGCCTTGGACCTGAAAGGGTTAATATGTGTCCAGTTTTAGTTCATTTGTGTACATTTGTAAGAGTTTGTGAAACTTTTACCTTATAATACTTTTTTTATTATTATAATAATTAAATCACAAAACAAATACTCTTACACTGTGTACAAGTTAGTACAGAATAATAAACAGCAACACTCCTATTCTCAAGCAACACTCACCATTTTTAGAGTGAATGATGATGATATTGTGTGTTATAATCATAATAAAAAGAAGTGGCATAGACCCACAAGGTCTTGAAAGTGCTATAAAGTGGAGGCATACAGGGTATCCCTAGTATACAGGTAACACTTCTACAAACCGTTGGTTAAAACATCTCATATTTGTATAAATGTTTATACTCTGGGTGCATGTTTCATGTTTGTTGTATGGTTTACATAATGTGTTTCTTATATAATTTGAAAAAAATATCATAGATTAAGGGAAATGTCTCTATTAACATAATATGCGACATTAATGAGCCCAAGAGGATGATTATTATTATTTTTATTATTATTATTATTATGGCAACAAGAGTAGAAAGGACTTAGTGATTTTAATGTGTACCTGGCATGCCAGACAGTGTGTAAGTTTATTTAGGTACAGGTGTAACAACGTTTAATTATCAGTACAGCACATATAAAATATACAATAACATTAATAAAACAATTGAAATTTTGGAAAGTTTCCAACATTAATAAGGAGATGTTCTCAGGGAGAATGTAAAACAAACCTTTTGGGGGGGGAGGGGCCGCTGTGACCGTATTAGAAGACAGGTGGGGGCAGCCGCCCATAGCAGTTTTGGTCCTTAATTTGAATTGTCCGTATTAGGAGCATAATAGCAAAACTCTGGTAAAGTGGGGCTACTGTATATGGTTATAGGGTACCATGCAGTACCAGGATAAATCATGGTGCAGGGTACCATATGGTTCAGGGAACCATATGGGCATCAGGGTGCCATTATGGTACAGGGTACCATACAGTGCAGGACACCATATGTACAGAACTAAGGGATAAACTATGGAAATAAGTCCCCACCCTGAACTTGTTTGGGGTTATCCTAAGGATTTTATACATATGCTGCTTGTATGATACTATGTAATTGTATTTGTGTACACTGAATAAACTTACTTATGATGCCACATGCATTGAATAGTTTATTCAGGTGGAGTACGAAACATCTACGTAATTAGGAGAACTAAGTAGTTGAACCACTGAGTTTAAATATTCATATCTTTCGTCAAAGCAGCATTGAATGCAGTTAGAATGATGGACATTTCTCACTACAGGCAAAACCACTCCACAAATATTAAAACACTAATCCTATCCACCATACAAACATCATACTTATTATGGCCACCTATTACATACATAGAACACTTAACTCTGATATTAACCCTCCCCGTCAAACTCTTGCCAACTCAACAGAAACACATGACCATAACACAAGGACAGCTAACTACTCTTTGAGTTCCTCGTGTCAATCTACTTATGCAAAAACTCAATGCACATAAAAGGCCTGAAAAATCTGGAATTCATTTACTGTTAAATATAAAAGAAACACTACCTGTTTAAATTAATAGGTCTCTTCTCAAAGTTCACTTACTCACTCAAAACCAAATAAATACTGAATAACTGAACCTTATAAATTATATATCCAAAAATGTTACTCACAATTATATCACATAAATGTTAAACCTAGGACCCAATCTAACTTTGTTATTTTTTTAAATACACTACCTAACAGAATACTCCATTTTACTGAATGAACAGCAATGCATGCAACCATATGACCTGTCTTTGTAATATCATTTGTGCTTTATAGTTATCTGTTTACAATAAAGTCTTATCACTGATTTCATCATGCTTAGTTAATCTTAAGTTAATTTTTAAGCCAGCCCGTAATGCTATGCATTTAAGTGGCTTGGCATGCTGCTCTTACCTGTATTTTTTTTGTACCTCTGTATGTATGCTAAAATTTCTAAATAAATTTCTAAATAAATAAATAAATAAATATGTTTGGAGAACCTAGGATAACCCAAAAAAGTCACAGACTTATTTCCATTAGGGTCCCTGTACCCTGTACCATATGGTATAATGTACCATGTGGTACAATGTACGATATGGTACATTGTACCATATGGTACCATTGTACCATATACCATTGTACCATATGATACCATTGTATGACATGGCACCATTGTACCATATGGTACAATGGTACCATATGGTTCAAAACCATAAAATTCGTCTTCAGCTCCACTTCCATCAGTCTTAGAACTGTAAGTTGTGAAGAGGAGAGTCAGAATTCACCCAGAGAGTGAGTGGGGAGTGAGAACTTCCTTGCTGCCAGGCAGGATGAACAAAGCTACTTTGCCGGCGTTCCCACAAAGCCATGTGGGCGTCCAGAATTTTTTTTATAGTGCACACACTGACCACCCAGACCCATTCTCTCAGGTGTAGGCCTACCAGCCTTCTCGCGTTAAATTTGACGCCGCTAGAATTTTGGCGTAGATCTACGGTTTGGACCCTGAACGTAAAGCCGTAGATCTATGGGACGGACCCTGAAAGGGTTAAGATTCTTAACCCTTAAACAGTCCAAACATATATATACGTTCACTCTTGCAGTGCCCCGAATATTTTTAAAAAAAAAAAAAAAAAAAAATCTTTTTTTTTATAGAAAAAAAAGAGCACCTTTTTTAAGTGTTTTAGAATAAAAAAATTTTTTTTTTTGGGCGA
>NW_026470332.1:0-12337 GCF_026875155.1 Cherax quadricarinatus | reverse complement strand
GGAGTCCGGATGAAAGGTGGGTCCATCAGCGAAAAGGGAAGGTAAAGAGAGAGCGGGCGGAGCGAAGACGACGACAGAGGTAAATTCTGCGTGCTCGTTGATAAGTGGCAGTCCAACAGAATGTGGCTGACTGATAATGGAGCTTGGCAATTCTCACAGAGAGGAGCAAGACGCCTCTCCATGAGATATCCATGAGTAAGACGAGTATGGCCAATGCGAAGACGGGAGAGAGTAGTCTCCCAACCTCGACACTGGTGAAAAGAAGACGGCCAGTAACCTATACTCGGTTTAATAGATTGAAGTTTGTTGCCGAGCATAGTAGACCAACGTTGTTCCCAACGGGTGTGAAGTTGGGAAAATATTGCAGCAAAATAGTCCGTAAATGGAATACCTCTATAAGAAACTGGTAGGTCATGTACTGCTGACCGCGCAGCAGTGTCTGCCTGTTCATTGCTCTGTACGTCAACATGACCAGGGACCCAACAAAAAACAATACCTTTATGCTTGGTAAAGATGCGGCGTAGCCAAAGTTGGATACGGAGGACTAAGGGGTGAGGTGTATCAAATTTTTGTATAGCCTGTAAAGCACTAAGGGAGTCTGAGACAACCACAAATGATGACACAGGCATAGATGCAATATGGATAAGTGCTGTAAGGATGGCATATAATTCAGCAGTAAAAATACTAGCCGAAGATAGTAAATGCCCTTGTACGACGCTGTCCGGAAACACTGCTGCGAATCCTACGCCGTCAGAAGACTTAGAGCCATCTGTGTACACAGAAAATGGCATGAGAATGAGAGGGGAAAGTGGTCAAGAAAAAGAGAGCGGGAAGCGACCGTAGACAGTTGGGCTTTCGAGCAAGGGAGGGAGAAAGAACAGACTCGAACAGCTGGAACTTCCCAGGGGGGTAGGGAAAAGTGAGATGCTACATGTACATAGAAAGGTGGTAGTTGAAGAGAAGACAAGAGTGAATGAAGGCGAAGAGAGAAGGGACGGAGTAAACAGGGGCGGCGAACAAATAAAGAATGACTACTAATATCAGTAACCATTCTATAAATGGAAGGATTACGGAGATCATGAGAGCGTACATAGTAGCGCAGGCAATGGGCATCACGGCGATCGGATAAGGATGGAACGTTCGCTTCTGCATAGAGGCTCTCGACAGGGGAAGAGTGAAAAGCACCAAGGCATAAACGTAATCCTTGGTAATGAATAGGGTTAAGGCTAGAGAGAGTAGCAGGAGATGCCGCTGAATAGATCTGGTCACCATAATCAAGTTTCAATAAAATATGGGTGGAATGTTGGCAAAGGAGGGTTCGACGATCAGCTCCCCATGAAAGATGAGCAAGGGTTTTAAGAAGGTTCTGCCGGCTGTGACAAGTTGCCTTCAGAGAGGTAATGTGAGGTTTCCAGGATAACCTACGATCAAAGAGGAGGCCCAGAAACTTGACTGTATAACGTTCAGGAATACGGGAGCCATAGTGGTACAAAGGAGGATCGGAGATGACAGAGCGTCTAGTGAAAGTAATTTGATGGGTTTTAGTGCTGGAAAATTTAAACCCACGTGTGGTGGCCCAATTGGAAACACGGTCGACTGCATGTTGGAGAGAAACTGTAATGAGGTGACAGTCAGTGCCTGCACAGGCAATAGCGAAATCATCAACATAGAGTGATGACCAAATATTTGATGGAAGACTTGAAGCCAAATCATTAATAGCAAGGAGAAAAAGTGTTGTGCTCAGAACACATCCCTGGGGGACACCTTCAGCTTGGATAAAGTCAGGGGAGAGCACATTATTAACCCGAACACGGAAATGCCTGTCAGTTAAAAAGTTCTTAAGGAAGGATGGTAGATTGCCTCGAAGGCCTAAGGAGTGGGCTTGGGCTAAAATATTATACCTCCAAGTTGTGTCATATGCCTTCTCAAGGTCAAAAAATATGGCAATAACTGAGTGGTTATTCGCAAAGGCATTATGAACATACGTATCCAAGCGTAGTAAGGGGTCTATGGTAGAACGTCCCTTACGAAAGCCATATTGACGAGTGGAGAGACTGTTGTATGCCTCTAAATACCCACTAAACGTCTATTTACTAGGCATTCCATTACTTTGCAAACTGCACTGGTAAGAGCAATGGGACGATAGTGGGAGGTTTCATGTCCCGTAGTCCCTGGTTTGCGGAAAGGGAGAACAATGGCGGATTTCCACAGCTGTGGAAGAACTCCTGTGACCAAATAGATTGTAAAGGCGTAATAGGACTGCAAGGGCTGACTGAGGTAAATTTTTGTAGCATATGAATATGAATGTCGTCGGGCCCGCTGCCCATGATCGACAAGTGAGAGTGTTGCCTCCCGTTCTTTTAAGTGTAAAAGGCACATTATACTGTTCTTCCCTGAGAGAAGAAAAGTCCAAGGGTGCTAACTCTCTGGCAGACTTTGGGAAAGAAATGAGGGGCATAGATGGAGTCCCTGAGAAATATGGGCCAGATGATTGCCAATTTCATTGGCAAAAATCTAGTGGGTTTGCTATATCAACACCGGCAACCGCAGAACAGGAGCCAGGTCAGGAGAATATTTACCCCTCAGTTTTGTACTTTTTTCCAGGACTGCACTCATAGAGGAAGCAGAGGTGATGGTGGAGACATAATCTCGCCAGCAAGTGCGTTTAGCATCATGGATGACACGGCGAGCGATCGCACGCTTCTGTTTAAAATCAAGGAGTCTCTCTGTGGTTCTATTGTACCGGTACCTGCCCCATTCAGAGCGTTTCAAACGTACTGCATGAGCACAAGCAGGAGACCACCAAGGCACGCATTTCTGAGAATGCCTGCCCGAGATTGGGGTTTTAGAAAGAGAAGCTGCGGGGAAAACGGAGGACAAGAAGAGGTGTAAAAGCTCATCGATGGAGGACGAAGAAGGAACCTCTTTAAAAACAGGTGTGAGTAAAGGTTCCAATTTGCCCGATCAAATTACCAGCGTGGGGTGCGAAGAGGTGGCGAATATGAAGGGGAAGTATGAATGATTGGGAAATGATCGCTGTCATGTAAGTCGGGAGAACAGACCAAGTGAAGTCTAATGTGGGGGGAGGAAGAGCAGACTGAGAGATCGATGCAAGAGAGAGTATGAGTCCGAGGATCAAAATGGGTGTGAGTACCTGAATTTAAAACATGGAGGGGGTGGGTGGCAAGAAAAGCCTCTAACTGAATTCCACGGGAATCACAGTGAGACCCCCCCAGAGGAAATGGTGGGCATTAAAATCACCAAGTAACAGAAGTCGGTGGGCGGTAATGACGAAACAAGAAAGGCAATATCTGGAATAGATAATGCCCGAAAAGGAGAGGATATAAAGAACAGAGCGTATACCACCTATGTAAGTGGATCGGGCTGCTGTGTAATGCAGCGAAGTATGAACAAATAGCTGAGGGTTTACGGAATATCAGTGCGTAGAAGAAGGGCACTTTCATTAAAGGTCCCATCGGGAAAAAGGATCTGAAGAATACAATAAATTATAGCCTGAGATGGGAGAAATAACAGCAGAGTGTAATTTTGGTTCCCTGTAAGCAAACAGCAACAGGGCAAACTGTAGAGTAACATCTGAAGCTCACCCCCGATTACCCCTGAGGCCGGTATATTCCACTGTAAATAGGCCATGATTGGCAATGATAAAGATACTTGAAATCCGCAGTAAGGGTTCCTACGGATGAGGGGGTTAGAAAAGTCCACATGCGGAGGCAGTGGAAAACGTTCAAGCAGCAAAGGGAATGGGTGCGCTGTGAAGAAAGGTGTTGCGCAGATGGAGCAGAGGAGAGAGAAAGAGGGAAGGTGGATCAGTGTCCAAGATGGTTTGGTCTCTGCAATATATTCAGGATTGCTTCAAGTGTTTCGGATTCAGAGACGTCGTATGGGAGACAATATTGGAAATGGTAGGGGGAGGAAGAGTAAAGATTGGAACTGTATTGGGACTGTACCAAGGTGGGGGGGGGGTTTTGAAAGGGTGGAGGGAACTGAAGAAGCGTGGCAGGGGACAGAAGAGGCAGAAACCTGGGAGGTGGCAGGAGAGAAGAAACTTGGGAGGGAACAGGGGGGAAAGGGTTTACAGTACGAGGAGGAGGGTGAACCTCTACACTTGTAACTGAGCCAGTGAGGGGGGAGAACCAGGGAGGGTAAAATGAGGAGGTGGAAGATGGGGTAGGAGGTGTTAATGGACCTTTTTTGACTTTTGAGAAGTGAGGGAAAATTGGGAGGAGGTTGTCGTACGAGGTCTCGTCGATACTGGGGCTTGTGAGAGAGAACACGAAGAAGCGAGATCAGACTGGGGCGTTGAAGTAGGGACGTCTGAGCCGAGGACAGCAAAAGGTTTAGTACAGGAGTGACTATGGGAGAGGTAACCACAGAGGTGGGTTTTAGAAGATGGGATCCCAGAAGGGGGGGGACGTTTTGAAACACGGGAATAAGAAACACGGGGAGTCTCCCTTGGAGGCGGAGATGAGAAACTGCCATGGCATAAGGGAGACCTTCTGTCTCTTTGAGGTAACAAATTTCCCGCTCGTTTAAATAGACTTGACAACGGCGAGAGTACGAAGGGTGAGCCTCAGACAGTTAAGGAAAGAGGGGATCGATTGCAAGACGTTTAGAATGGTCATCGGCACCACAGACTGGGCATTCGGCGATAGATCTGCAATATTTCGCTGGAGGGCCAAATCGCCAGAAATTTTCTACACTGTTGTGGTGTAGGGATCACTTTCGAACTTGTAACCGATGTCCTGCTATATAAACTGAGGATGGGAGTTCTCGGCTGTCAAAAGTTAAATGAGCCACATTGCTAGGGTATCGTCCCCCGCCCGCGGGCAGGAAGAATGTAAGTGTCAAACCTGAGGATTGGAGATCTTGGAGTTCCAGTGTTCAAGAATGTCAGTGCCACATGTTGGAAATTTTGGGTTGAACTATGGTATGGGGCAGAATGACAGTACCACTACAAAAATTTGAGGGAATGATGTTTTTCAAGAGTGACAGGAACAGTATCGATATGGGAAAGATGAGAGAGCTCATGAGCCTGAGTGCATTCTGTACAGTGATGATGCGCGTACCGTCTTAAGAGCATGAAAAGAAATACCCTTTTACCAACATGGCGTAGGATTTGTCTTGCCAATACTGTGGTCAGAAAGATAGGCAGTAGAGGAAGTCGGTCATAAAGTGAAGAATTTAGTCCATTGTTCAGTCTGAAACTGAGCGTGGAAGGTAGTGAAGGATGGTCGATCGTTTCTGAGAAGAATGAGAAGGTGGGAGAAGTATCATCAGCAGGTAATTGTCGTTGGCGTTTAGGTGTGGGACCAGAGTTGGTCCGATGTGGAACGGGTTGGCGATTTGAAAATTGCCGGGACCGTAGAGGGAGAGGCCGGAAGCATAGTCAGATGAGAGCGAAGGTCCGATAAATCGAAGGAGTCGTCGAGGCCTCAGGGACCTGAAGCGGGTGAGGAAAAACAGCACCCGGGAAGAGTACAGAAGCATGAGGAGTGTCTGAAGAGTGGTCCAAAGACGAGGCGGGTCAGAACGGGGTGCGGTATCAAGAAGGGGCCCGGGGGTAGTAGGTTCATGGACTAGGGCTGCCATGGTTAGGTTACTTCTTTCTTTTTGTTTTTAAGAAAAAAAAAGAAAGAAGAAAAGAAAATAAAAAAAAAAAAAGAATAAAAAAAGGGGGGACCGGGGAGGGATAGTTCCTAGGAGGAATGAAAGGGACAGAAATCTCCCTCTGTGCCCAAGAGGACCTCAGAACTGCAAGTAGCACAGATGCAGCATGGAACCTGTGCCATACACTACCCATCATGCTAGTAAACTAACAATCGGGATAGCAACCCCACACTGCCGAGCTACCTCGGTGGACAAAAAGAGGGCGGCCGGATATCCGCCACAAAGCATACCTCCTTCGGCCACCACCCCCGGAATCCGAAAGGTGGCTTCCAGAGATACACCCGTCGCCCGAAAGACACCCAAAGTACTCCGGGATACCCGGGGAGGGATCGGGGCATCCCCAGGCGATCGGAGATTTTCCCTGGCAAACTAAAGCCACAGCCAAGAACCTCAACGGAATGGGATGGACCCCCGGGATCCTTTCCCCCACCTAGGAAAAGCGCGCCTGTGGGAGAAATCCCCAAAAGGGCCAAAAGAGGGAAAGGGGAAAAGGGAGGGGTGGGGAGGAGGAGGGAGGAGGAAAGGAAAAAGGGGAGGATGGGGAGGATGGGATTAGGGGAGGGGAAATTGGGGGTAATTAGGTTCGGTCTGAGGAAGAAGACCGACAGGTCTAATTCCCCAGACCAAACAAGGTCTCCAGAGCTAAGTATATCAGTAAATTGGGGCTTGTTAAGAGGGTATTACCAAGTCCCGTTGTCACCAAGAGCTCAAGAGATATCGGATTTTACGAACCTGGTGGCCTATACAAGTATTGCATTATGCCTTCGGCTTCTGTTAACGCGGCTTCTACGTTCCAGCGTATTATGAACATACTTTTCAGGCGGATTGGACGGAGTAGAAGCTTACTTAGACGACTTAGTCGTATACAGCGACAGTTGGCCCCAAAAACCTTAGACAGCTTAAAGCCTTGTTTGACGCCTTAAGTAAACATAATTTTACAGTGAATTTGTCCCCAAATGGGGAGTTTGGCCAGACGAAAATTAAGTACTTAGGATTCTGGATTGGACAAGGTGAAGTCGCTCCTTTGAATGCCCACAGTAAAGGCCCTCTTAGAATTTCCTACCCCTAAGGATAGGAAAAGCATATCAAGATTTTGGAGTTGCCGGTTACTACCGTTGGTTCTGTCCGAATTTTGCACAGGTAGCTTTTCCCTAACTGAATTAACAAGTCCAAAAACAAAGTTTTCATGGACCCAGGACTGTGAAAATTGCTTTTAATCGTTTAAAAAGATTACTATCCTCTTCCCCAGTATTGCTAAGTCCCCGATTTTAATAACCATTCCACTTACAAATAGATGCCAGTGGCGTATGCTTTTGGGAGCCGCATTGTTACAGAAGGCTCCAAATTCTGACCTATTACAACCTGTTTCTTTTTTTTTCTTCTAAGTTAAAGAAACACCAAAATTTAAATTTTTCAACTACAGAAAAAGAAAGCCTTAGCTCTCGTTGTTATGCCTAGAGAATTTTGATGTATATTTAGGATCTTCTACCCTCAGATATCGGTGTACTCCCATCACAATCCTTTGACCTTATAAATACTATGAAATCAAGAATGCGAGAATACTTTGTTGGGCTTTGAGAATTCAACCCTTCTCTATCTCTATTTCCCCTATAAAAGAAAACATAAAACTCATTGCTGATTTCCCTCTCTAGCCCTTGAAATTTTTATTAATATACCTTTATTTTAACAGTATGAGTCGGTACTTTTATGACCATCTATGTTGTGGAGAAAGCTGGAGATGATGTAGGACTGCTGTCTATGTTACAACCTCTGCTACTATGACAGATGCTACCCACCACAGAGAGACAAGTCAATGGCGACCGTCAGTCGCGAGGGGGGAGGTGTTACGTGCCCCTACTTCACTCCTTTATATACAAAAATAAAAGGCCTGGTTAAAAAAAAGTTCTGTAATAATATATCGCGAACCACTTTATTACTAGCTAGATAAAGCAGGTTCGACTATATATTATTATCGGGTTTCAGTATGAATCATCAAAAGTACTCTCATTGTATTTATTGTATTATATTATATTATTATTAGGTTAGGTATTACGAATGTGTAAACCACTACTGTGGGTGACCAATTGGTGGTTCTAGAATTGACGCCACGCGTCGCCTTCGGGGCCGAGCTGAAGTCATACTATGAAGTATTTGAGTGAGTCAGTCAGCTCCTAGCTCTGACTCGGTACGGGTCTTCAACCCAAAGCTCCTAGCTTAAACTAAAACTTTATACCAAGTCTATTGTCTTGCCTTTGCCTTTTAGTTTCCTGGAAGTCTGGTAATTCATGTCATTTATGAAAGATAACTATTTCGTTACTCTAGACCTTTCTAAAAGAGCTAAATGGTGAGATTAGTAGTTTATTAATTGAAATTATTGTATCATACTCTGTTAATGAGAATTTGAATGTTTAAAATTGGGTTTCTTGCTGTATAGTATTTCATTTATAATTGCTTGTGGTTATTTTTAAATTTACTAACCAAATACCAATGAAACTAAATGATTGGTAATAAAATAAAATAACAAAAAAAATGGAGTTATTTGTGCCCTATTGTTACGGTGAAGATTAAGTCGTAACACCAGGTTAGGTACATGGATAGGGCCTTCTGCTTGAAGGACAGGAGTAGGAGACAGAAGGGTTTTCTTTCCTGGGCTGGAAGGGGGATATTGTTAGCCAGCTTGACATTTACGAACAGTAATGGGATCATTCCTATTATTTGCCTCAGTGCTGAAGGCAATGATATAGGCAAGCATAGAAGTGAGGATTTATAAATAACAAAAGGCACAATACCATGACTGGAATGATACACAAATAACCCGCACCATAAAAGAGAGAAGCTTACGACGACGTTTCGGTCCGACTTGGACCATTGACAAAGTAAATGACAAAGTGAGGATTTAGTTAGAAGGTTCAGGACAGCAATAAACAAAATTTAAAGAAGAAGGGGGGACCCCTGTTATATGTGCATTTTCCCAAAAAAGGGTGTTGGAAATGATTGGTGGTCCTAGCAATTGGTTTAAATTTTTTTGGCTGAATAAAAGTAAGGATATGCAGTCCCATTCATTGAAAAACGGGGACAACTTCTAGGCCGGATGGGGTTCACTTTCCGGGCAGGTGGGGGTTTTTTTGCTAGCTCATTGAGGGGGTTGTTAGGATTTTAAAACTAAGATTAGTAGAGGAGGGTTTTTTAAAATGATAAAAAAGAGTATGGATATATTGATTATGCTCTGAATTAAAATTTTATTAATAACTGTCTGGAGAAACCTGGGTAAGTTTAATTTTCAGAAACTGTGTAAATTAAAAAGATGAATGGGAAAAAATGTGGAGAAGAAAAAAAAATTGATGGCATTTTTGCAACAGTCGAAGTTCAAGAAATAAGTTTATTGAACTACATTTGGTGCATGGCTGGGAACTTTATGTCATTGCTTTAAGAACCGTGTTATTTTTAAAAGAATCGGGGATGATTGCAGAGGAAATATTCAAGGGTTTGAGTTGTTCCTGTGGATAGATATAATGGGAAGGGGGAGGAGTTGCATTATATGTTCGAAAAAAATTTTAATTTTTGCAAAAAAAAAGGTATAAAAATAGATGGATCACAACAGAATCTTTTTGGGTAGGTTTTAAAAGGGTTAAAAAAACAAATTCTACATGTAATATACTGACCCCCAGCTTGGATGCATGGGGAACTTCTTTGGGACGAAATTGTTAGGTTTTAGACACAATAACAAAAGTGATATAGGGGATTTTAATCTATCAATTTTGATTGACTTCTTTACTGGTAATCTTAAGTCCAGTGACTTTATGGAAATGTTCAGGATGTTTTCTGAAGCATTTTGTTTTTTTTTTCTTAATGACATGTCTCAGAGTATATACATTCCCCAAGAGAAATTAGGTTAATAATAATGATCCTAAATGGGTTATAGGAGGCTAAAGCACATTAGGGGAAAAAGGGGAATTTATAGGCCCCAGGAGGAGAGGTTAATCTTACGACAAATAGTTTTAGCTTAAAAGACAATTTAAAAAAAGGGGGTTTTGAAAGGTTGAAGTTATATGAAATTAGAGTAGCTAATAATCAAAGACCAACCCAAAGGGATTCTTCTAAGTGTATAGGGTGAAGGGTGGGGGAAAAAGTGGCCTGAAAAATGGGAATGGACAGATAAAAAACTAGAAAAGTGTCCCTTTTTATGACATTTTTGTCAGTTTTTTCACAGGAAACATAAATGAGATTCCAGAAAAAAACAATTATTCAGTTCGATGAAATTTAAATTTTAATAATATTCGTCACGAGGGACAGGGTTTTCAAAAGATAGACAAATGAAGTAAAGTAAGTCCCAGACCCCCAAGTTGTTTTCCCGGGGACTTAAGGAAAGCAAGTGGAGCTTTTCTTTGGCAAAGGGTTGTTGCAAGGGTGGGGGTTTATCCTCTGGGGGTGGAGGGTTGATTTGCCAATTCAATTGAGAGGGTAATTTATGACTTGTCTAGGAATTTTAAAATGAAATTATAGAGGTATGGGTGTTTGTGGGAAACAATCAGGCTGCAGCATTAGGGTTAAAAAAATTTTAAAAGGTTTTTTTATCAGGGGTACCTCGGGATATGTTTACAAGACAATATCAAATAAAGTTGCTAGTAATGGCAAACAATTGTCAAAAAACAAAGGAAAAATATGGGGAACGAGTGACTAGCTCCTTAAGGTTTTACTATACAAATGTAGGAGTTAAAAATGAGATAGAGGGGCAAAAATTTACTTGCAAGTGGGGTAAATAGATATTATTGGTATAAAAAGGCCCTGGTGTTACAAAAACGCGTTTCTAAAAGTTTAAGATCTCCAGTGAAAAAAAAAAAAAGAAAGGACTCCCCTTCTACATCCAGCCTTTTACTGGGTTTTCGAACAAGTATCAGTACCTTGTCCAATTATCCTTTAAAATTCGTATGGTTCAATATGTTTTTAAATTACAACTTAGGCTACTAACAGAAAAATTAAAAATTTTTAATAAATTTTTAAATAGTAAGTTGTCTAGGGGTATTTATCAAATAAATTAAATCAACAATAAAAATAAAATCAATCTCTCATTTCAATTTTTTTTTGTGCTGAAGCCAATACCCATTTATAATTCTTTAAGTACCGCAGG
The DNA here is from genome assembly GCF_026875155.1 of Cherax quadricarinatus. Lineage (NCBI taxonomy): Eukaryota > Metazoa > Arthropoda > Malacostraca > Decapoda > Parastacidae > Cherax > Cherax quadricarinatus. The sequence goes on along the minus strand of NW_026470332.1, from coordinate 1,521 downwards.
TACTTTAACTTTTAATAAGATATTACAAATATGTCAAGTAAGGTGATGCGTGAAAGTGCTTTTAAGTAGTTAGCTATGTTCAAGACCCCAAAAATTTAAAACAATGAGACAAAGTCCTCAAATAAACTAATTTCTTGACGATGGCAACCCGAAAGTCTGCTTAACAACAAAAATGCAAAGCCCAATAGAAATGCAATATAAAGCGACGCGACACAGAATCAGGAACTGGGAAATAATATAACGACCAATAGGGACCTCACAGTTTCCTCAAAAAAGTACAAAACCCCAAAAAAAAACTGAATCTTGTTAGCATAAAAAAACGTGACTGTACAAACACAGAACCATAAAAAATTGGGTCAAAGCTATAGCAAGGGACCGGGATACCAAGTGTCTATGTGAACACAACCTCATAAACGTCGAAAACCCTAAGTCTTTAAAATTTTTCTGGGAACAAGTTCTACAGAACAAAAACAAGAATAATAAACAGACAATCTTCCAACCACAAGCAGTTACAGCAGACTGAAAAAACTTCACGAGAGGTGAGGACACCCCCCCCCTCGTCACGTGATACAAAGTGGACAACTCGTCAGAAGCCGGCAGTATAACGAGCGACAAAACGATAATTACAGTATTTGACAATCAAAACTAACTGGCCCTTTTAATACATCCTAACAAAATAAGTCAAAAAGAATATAACAGTCAAAAAATAATTAAAAATCATACATTTACGATTTAGTATTATCGCAAAAATTTAAACAATAAAAATTAAATGAAAAGGTAATATACATTATATATACATAATAATCATTGTAACCCCTTCGGGTTGCAAACCTGGTTCAACTTGAAAGATAGAAAATGCCTTCTGAGTGCAACATACAGGGGTTTTAAACTATTCCACCGAAGGGTCAACAGGAAGGGGGGGTGTGGGGATGTATGTCAGGAAAATTTAAATTGTTGTCTTAACATGATGTAAATTAAAACATCGAAAGAATGGGTTTGCCTACAGTTTTTTTCCCGGGGCGTGACAAATTAATTTTGGGGGTGATTTATAGGCCCCCCCAAACCCTTTATAAGGAGTGCAGTAAGTGTTATGGAACAAAATTCAAAGCATCTAGATATGAAAATGTTTTGAAATGGGAGTTTTAAATTTAGACAAAAATTTATTTTAACAATTAAGGAAAATTTTTTTGTCTAGGACTTTCTTGAACGGTTCAGGGTTGGTTTTAGAACAGGTTGTGACAGAACCAACTTGACTTGGTTCTTGCCAACAAAGATCCTAATTATAATCTTGGATTTAAAATAGCTTGGGGAAAAGGGTCACAAATCACTTTGTTTCAAATTTTAAACATGGAATTACCCAGATAACGCAACAAAAACGTCCCCGTTTTTGTTGGGCCCATTCATGGGGGCTGAAATTTCTTGGTGGGCTAATTGGGATGTCCCGACTGTGGGGGAGGTAGTGATCATGGTTGCCAAAATTACATTTTCAGAGATAGTCCTAGCTGTCCAGACAACTTTAGT
>NW_026470331.1:0-10000 GCF_026875155.1 Cherax quadricarinatus | reverse complement strand
TCTTGGTATATGTGAATGACATAACGGAAGGGATAGACTCAGAAGTGTCCTTGTTTGCAGATGATGCGAAGTTAATGAGAATAATCAAATCGGATGAGGATCAGGCAGGACTACAAAGAGACCTGGACAGGCTACAAGCCTGGTCCAGCAACTGGCTCCTTGAATTTAACCCTGCCAAATGCAAAGTCATGAAGATTGGGGAAGGGCAAAGAAGACCGCAGACACAATATAGTTTAGATGGCCAAAGACTGCAAACCTCACTCAAGGAAAAAGATCTGGGGGTGAGTATAACACCGAGCATATCTCCTGTGAAAATTTGTGTGGACTGCCTCCAAGTGAGTCGCCTACCCTGGCAAACTCTGTTTACACCGAGCTCTGAGGTGGGTACCTTAGCCTCACAAGTGGCTTATAGGACAGATTTTCACAAATGATTGGTATTGCAAGGAACCTCACCTGCATGCATGTATAAAGGACTAACTTACTTGGTGTTGCAGCATATATCCTGATCTTCACTTCCCTAAGCTAGCCTTAGCCCCTTTGGACTCCCCCTCAGAAACCACGTGCAACCGGGAGCATTAATTCCTGCAATATTCAATCGTAATTAGTGTCCTGCCTGCACCTCAGAAATTCCTATATCCAAGAGGGTATGTATCCCCTAGTATAACTATGCAGACTCAGACACTAGCTTCTAGACTGCTCTGAGACACTGGTACTTACTGGGCATGCTCAACCTGCTGCAACCGGGCCCACAGTTGACTCACAATCTCCCCAGACACTGGCCAGTAATCTACGAGAAAAAAGTGAAGGTCTTGTCTTACTGTATGGGCCTGACGGAGGTCATCTAAGGTACATCGAGGTGCCTCTACCAGATTTCCCCAAGCCTCAGATGTGAAGACACGTGGGGGCGCCGTCTGCTGATCACGGCACGTCTTGTCTTGATGGTGTCCATCTTAAGAAGAACGAGCTGGTCCCTCTTCCAGACCCTCGTCTCTTCGTTCAAACTAGGGCTGCCAGTTCTCCCTAGCTAACTTATCCAAGTGTTTGCCTACATTATCGGCCAATTACTACCCATGTTAAGGTCCTAGGTCTACATTATTATTATCTACAGATGCTTTAGTAAACCTAATATTAGTGTACTAACAGTAAAACTACCTACTCCTTCCCTGAAGAGTAAATCTATAAATTAAATAACCTTACCAACAATCCATGCCAACGAGAGAGAATGCTATTTGTTTGGGTGGGGTATAAGGGCCATCCAGCTCAGCTGTCCCATACAGCCATGCTGGATCTGTCCTGTGGAACTTTAGGGACCAAATAAATTTCCACATCCTCCCACCGGCAAAGGTAGGCGCTAAGTCTAAATCAAGTTCACCTTCCGCAAGCCCCCACGGCAGACCCTGGACACGAGTGCCGTCCGGCCACTCTCGTCGAGCAGACTCCGGTCTAACTTCAACCGTCCAGTTTCCCCTGTGTGGACCTCTGGGGGTGTAAACTTGTTGGTTCCGGTGGTCTTAGCACCCTTTCCCTTAACTTTAACATCTTTCGCATGTCTAGCCTTGACTGAGCGGCTCCGTACTTTCCCACCCAGTGGCCCACATGCCCTGGTAGCCTTTCCTCCCACTGTTACGAGGTTCCCTGGATTTAAAGGCAATCTATCTCCCTCTTTACGTACCCTGTAAAAGTGTTTTCCCAAGGTGGCCGAGTGTTCATCACTCCCTACCTGGTTCAGCTCCCTGGCGGTTCATCATGTATACTGGTATTCATTATCACTACTCCCCAGCTATCATGGGGACAGCTTCTCCTCTATCTGGCGTGGCAGGGAATTCAGGTGGAATCCTGCCGCCTATGATGTATCCTACTGGGATCTGTATAAACCAATTCCTTCCTTAAACGTCCGTCGTGTAGACAGGAAGTCATCTATATGATTGGCTCCCACCAGGATACCTACATTTCTGACCGTGTCAGTGGTAATTCCCTGGTCTGCCAGCTTCACGTCAAGGTCTTTCAATCGCTTAGCTGCTGCAGCAAGACCTCTCGCTGTAATTGCCCTGGGTAATGTCTCTACCACCAAGGCTGTAATGTCTCTGCGATGTCCACCTAATTTGACTGTGACATCCACCACATCATAAGATTTGGGTGGGACCTGACTTATAGCCCCTCCCAACATCATACTCACTTTCTTCGTGGCCTTCAAATTTAATTTAGCCACCAACTTCTTTGTTATCAAGGATACTTGTGCTCCTGGGTCAAAGAATAATCGGGTTGTTTCGGACCTGTGCCCACTCACAACCTTTGCCATGACTGTAGGTAGGGCAGCACCTCCGTGATTCTCACTCGGATTAGAGACTTCACTCCCACTAATCACGCTGGCTACCATTTCAGGCTCGGACTCACTTTCTATCTCTACCTGAGAGATATCCCTACTAGCCTGGGGTTCCCTTAAATTATTGGGACATAGTGCAGTATGGTGCTTACCTTTGCAACAGACTCGACACTCACTGAGCTGGGTGCCACAGTCTCTCGCATAGTGTTCCCCACAACACTTGAAGCAGAGTCTCAACTCCCTTAGTCTCTGTTGCCTACTGCTCAGTGTTATATACTCCGAGCAACTCGTGCTAGAGTGTTCGCCTTCGCAGAACACATATTCTGGCACGAGTGCCTCTGAGGTTCTGCTTAGAGGTTCTTACCTTAGACACCTCTTTACCATAGTACACTCCAACGTTAGTCGTACGAGCTTTAGACTGATCTCTCGAGATCTTTGAGCAACTTTCTGGGTTTTTATGTGGCGATGGTGGTGACTCTTCTCTCACACTTATACTCAAATGAGAAACGAGATCTCCCAACCCCTCAACAATTTGTTTTATCGTGAACCTATTCGTCTGATATTTTAAGTGTAACTCATTCACTGTAATGCTAGCCAGTTTCCTCTGAATCACCTGGCTAAGGACCCATTCTGAATCATCCTCATCATGCAAATCTCTGAAACCATTTGTCAAGCTCATAATTTCAATACGGAACTTCTCTAGGCTTTGACGGTCATGTCGGCAAGCCTCTAGATCCAACAATCGATAAAGTATAGCTACCTTTATCTCTTCAGTGTTGCCAAACATGTCTTCTAATTAGTCTTTGGCATGTTGGTAATTAGTGTCAGTAATCTTGAGCTGCGACCGCAAATACTGCAACTTGACGGCATCTGACAAATCGTTTCTGTCATCTATCTGGGCTTTAAACTGATCCCAGAAAGAAATGTACTCTGTTAAGGTTCCGTCGAACGTTGGTAAATTCAACTGGGGCAACCTGGGCAACATATTGACAGGTGTGTGGCTGTTTGGGGTACCTGCGGTGTTCAACCCCACCCTTGGAATACTAGCCTTTAATGTACTTAACTTATCTTTGTACATATTCATCTCCTGATGACAATCTACATCATCCTTAGTGAATTCGTCCATAGCCTGCTGAAGACTTCCCTGGGATTCATCATCCTCAATAGCCTGTAGCTCATATGCTGAGAATGCTTGTTCATAGGCTTCCCATTTTTCCCCCAAACTCTTCAAGCAGTCCTGCAAATCATCGCAGTCTACGTTACAGCGTTGGCAAGTAGCCTTGCACCTGTTACGCGTTCTGTTCAGATGCCCTTTGTATGCTGCTACTGATCGTTTTAATTTTGTTAACACTGAACCAGACTCTCCTGAACCCCCATCTGCCATTGTCGAAGTTTAATGAGGAGTGTGACACTAATTGTACTTTACCCAGTCCACCCCACAGCACGTCACGGTGTTAGGTAAGAATGAACGAGTCTTAAGGCTTCTCAACAAGCTTAATTCCCTTTGTTATATTGACTCTACTATGAATAAAAAATGTACACTGTTAGCTCTCAAATCCCAATCAAAAATGTGTATCGATGTGAAAGCTTAACCTAGCACTTAACTGTACAATGCCAGCAAATAATTACAGGACTTAACCTAGTCTCAGGTATAATTCACAAATCCCACATTAACATGAATCAAAGACAATGAAAATCACACAATAAAAAGTGCAGTATATACAAATTAAAATCACTTGGTTAACACAAATAAATCCAACAAATCAACTTGTGAAACAGTAAATGAATAATGTATATAAACAGCTTGGCCTAACTGTGCCCAGCTTACTCTGTCTAGCGTGGATGGTTGGATAAGGTAAATCGTAACCTAGCTAGTGTGCTATAACTTAAACCTGGCTTTATAACTCCCTGTAAATAATAACTAGGTTAAATCTGTCCTAGCTACTATAACTTTTGTAAAAATTTGCACAAGCCTAGCCTAACTGTGGCTACCTTGCAAATCCACTGTAAGTAATCAACACACAAGTCTCCTACTCTGGATTACTTGTAATCACTGTAAATAATTAAATTCACAAGCTTCTCTAGCCTACCTGGCCTGCCTGTAAATTACTGCAAATAACAACTTCTGTGTATAGTCAGCTTGGCCTAGCTTCTGTGTAACTTTGACCTAGGTGTGCTAACTTAACCTAACTTTTTTAAACTGGTTCCTAACTGTGGCCTAGCTATGATAGCTTAACCTAACTCTGTAAAACTGGTTCCTAACTGTGGCCTAGGTTATGATAGCTTAACCTAACTCTGTTAAACTGGTTCCTAACTGTGGCCTAGCTATGATAGCTTAACCTAGCAATTCCACATCACGGTTTTCAAAGGACCACTTTTGTGAAAATTTGTGTGGACTGCCTCCAAGTGAGTCGCCTACCCTGGCAAACTCTGTTGACACCGAGCTCTGAGGTGGGTACCTCAGCCTCACAAGTGGCTTTATAGGACAGATTTTCACAAATGATTGGTATTGCAAGAAACCTCGCCTGCATGCACGTATAAAGGACTAACTTACTTGGTGTTGCAGCATATATCCTGATCTTCACTTCCCTAAGCTAGCCTTAGCCCCTTTGGACTCCCCCTCAGAAACCACGTGCAACCGGGAGCATTAATTCCTGCAATATTCAATCGTAATTAGTGTCCTGCCTGCACCTCAGAAATTCCTGTATCCAAGAGGGTATGTATCCCCTAGTATAACTATGCAGACTCAGACACTAGCTTCTAGACTGCTCTGAGACACTGGTACTTACTGGGCATGCTCAACCTGTTGCAACCAGGCCCACAGTTGACTCACTCACAATCTCCCCAGACACTGGCCAGTAATCTACGAGAAAAAAGTGAAGGTCTTGTCTTACTATATGGGCCTGACGGAGGTCATCTACGGTACATCGAAGTGCCTCTACCAGATTTCCCCAAGTCTCAGATGTGAAGACACGTGGGGGCGCTGTCTGCTGATCACGGCACATCTTGTCTTGATGGTGTCCGTCTTAAGAAGAACGAGCTGGTCCCTCTTCCAGACCCTCGTCTCTTCGTTCAAACTAGGGCTGCCAGTTCTCCCTAGCTAACTTATCCTAGTGTTTGCCTACATTATCGGCCTATTACTACCCATGTTAAGGTCTTAGGTCTACATTATTATTATCTACAGATGCCTTAGTAAACCTAATATTAGTGTACTAACAGTAAAACTACCTACTCCTTCCCTGAAGAGTAAATCTATAAATTAAATAACCTTACCAACAAGCCATGCCAACGAGAGAGAATGCTATTTGTTTGTGGGGTATAAGGGCCATCCAGCTCAGCCGTCCCGTACGGCCATGCTGGATCTGTCCTGTGGAACTTTAGGGACCAAATAAATTTCCACATCTCCTGAGGCGCACATCAATCAGATAACTGCTGCAGCATACGGGCGCCTGGCAAACCTACGGATAGCGTTCCGATACCTCAGTAAGGATTCGTTTAAGACTCTGTATACCCTTTACGTCAGGCCAATACTGGAATATGCAGCACCAGTTTGGAACCCACACTTAGTCAAGCACGTCAAGAAATTAGAGAAAGTGCAAAGGTTTGCAACAAGACTAGTCCCAGAGCTACGGGGATTGTCCTATGACGAAAGGTTGAGGGAAATCGGCCTGACGACACTGGAGGCCAGGAGGGTCAGGGGAGACATGATAACGACATATAAAATACTGCGCGGAATAGACGAGGTGGACAAGACCGGATGTTCCAGAGAAGGGACTCGGACACAAGAGGTCACAATTGGAAGTTGAAGGCTCAGATGAATCAAAGGGATGTTAGGAAGTATTTCTTCAGTCATAGAGTTGTCAGGCCGTGGAATAGCCTAGAAAGTGACGTAGTGGAGGCGGGAACCATACATAGTTTTAAGGCGAGGTATGATAGAGCTCATGGGGCAGGGAGAGAGAGGACTTAGTAGCAATCAGCGAAGAGGCGGGGCCAGGAGCTGTGACTCCACCCCTGCAACCACAAATAGGTGAGTACACACACACACACGAGGATCAGGCAGGACTACAAAGAGATCTGGACAGGCTACAAGCCTGGTCCAGCAACTGGCTCCTAGAATTTAACCCTGCCAAATGCAAAGTCATGAAGATTGGGGAAGGGCAAAGAAGACCGCAGACACAATATAGTTTAGATGGCCAAAGACTGCAAACCTCACTAAAGGAAAAAGATCTGGGGGTGAGTATAACACCGAGCATATCTCCTGAGGCGCACATCAATCAGATAACTGCTGCAGCATACGGGCGCCTGGCAAACCTACGGATAGCGTTCCGATACCTCAGTAAGGATTCGTTTAAGACTCTGTACACCATCTACGTCAGGCCCATACTGGAGTATGCAGCACCAGTTTGGAATCCACACCTAGTCAAGCACGTCAAGAAATTAGAGAAAGTGCAAAGGTTTGCAACAAGACTAGTCCCAGAGCTACGGGGATTGTCCTATGAAGAAAGGTTGAGGGAAATCGGCCTGACGACACTGGAGGCCAGGAGGGTCAGGGGAGACATGATAACGACATATAAAATACTGCGCGGAATAGACGAGGTGGACAAAGACGGGATGTTCCAGAGATGGGACACAGACACAAGAGGTCACAATTGGAAGTTGAAGACTCAGATGAATCAAAGGGATGTTAGGAAGTATTTCTTCAGTCATAGAGTAGTCAGGCCATGGAATAGCCTAGAAAGTGATGTGGTGGAGGCAGGAACCATACATAGTTTTAAGGCGAGGTATGATAGAGCTCATGGGGCAGGGAGAGAGAGGGCCTAGTAGCAATCAGCGAAGAGGCGGGGCCAGGAGCTGTGACTCGACCCCTGCAACCACAAATAGGTGAGTACAAATAGGTGAGTACACACACACACACACACACACACACACACACACACACACACACACACACACACACACACACACACATATACACACACATACACACATACACATGCAGGAAGGCCTTTGACACAGTTCCCCACAAGAGATTAGTGCAGAAGCTGGAGGATCAGGCATGTAAAAGGGAGGGCACTGCAATGGATAAGGGAATACCTGACAGGGAGGCAGCAACGAGTCATGGTACGTGAATAGGTATCACAGTGGGCGCCTGTTACGAGCGGGGTCCCACAGGGGTCAGTTCTAGGACCAGTGCTATTTTTGATATATGTGAACGACATGATGGAAGGAATAGACTCTGAAGTGTCCCTGTTCGCAGATGACGTGAAGTTGATGAGAAGAATTAAATTGGATGAGGATGAGGCAGGACTACAAAGAGACCTGGACAGGCTGGACATGTGGTCCAGTAACTGGCTTCTCGAATTCAATCCAGCCAAATGCAAATTCATGAAGATTGGGGAGGGGCAAAGAAGACCACAGACAGAGTATAGGCTAGGTGGACAATGACTACAGACCTCACTCAGGGAGAAAGACCTTGGGGTGACCATAACACCGAGCACATCACCGGAGGCACACATCAACCAAATAACTGCTGCAGCATACGGGCGCCTGGCAAACCTGAGAATAGCGTTCCGATACCTTAATAAGGAATCGTTCAAGACACTGTACACTGTGTATGTTAGGCCCATACTGGAGTATGCAGCACCAGTCTGGAACCCACACCTGGTCAAGCACGTCAAGAAGTTAGAGAAAGTACAAAGGTTTGCAACAAGGCTAGTCCAGAGCTCAAGGGAATGTCGTACGAGGAAAGGTTAAGGGAAATCGGAACTGACGATACTGGAGGACAGAAGGGTCAGGGGAGACATGATAACGACATACAAGATACTGCGGGGAATAGACAAGGTGGACAGAGATAGGATGTTCCAGAGAGGGGACACAGGGACAAGGGGTCACAACTGGAAGCTGAAGACTCAGACGAGTCACAGGGACGTTAGGAAGTATTTCTTCAGTCATAGAGTTGTCAGCAAGTGGAATAGCCTAGCAAGTGAAGTACTGGAGGCAGGAACCATACATAGTTTTAAGAAGAGGTATGACAAAGCTCAGGAAGCAGAGAGAGAGAGAGGACCCAGTAGCGATTAGTGAAGAGGCGGGGCCAGGAGCTGAGTCTCGACCCCTTTAACCACAATTAGGTGAGTACACACACACCACACACACACACACATACACACACACACACACACACACACACACACACACACACACACAACACACACACACACACACACACACACACACACACACACACACACATACACACACATATACACACATATACACACATACACACACACACACACACACACACACACACACAACACACAACACACACACACACACAGGGGCCAGGAGCTGAGTATCGACCCTGCAACCACAATTAGGTGAGTACACACACACACATACACATACACATATACAGGATTTCACACCTTTATGTGAAGTGACCCTCTAACCCTTCCTTCTTCTCCATCTCTTTGTCTCTTCCACTCTTCCTCTCTCTCTCTCTCTATTCTTCTCTCTCTATTCTTCTCTCTCTCTATTCTTCTCTCTCTCTTAATCTTTCCTCTCTCTCTATTCCTCTCTCTCTCTCTCTTCCTCTCTCTCCCTTTCTCTCCTTTCTCTCTCTTCCTCTCTCTTCTCTCTCTTCCTCTCTCTTCTTCTCTCTCTTTCCTCTCTCTTCTTCTCTCTTCCTCTCTCTTCCTCTCTCTCTCTCTCTCTCTTCTCTCTCTCTCTCTCTCTCTCTCTCTCCTCTCTCTCTCTCTCTCTCTTTTCCCTTCTCTCTCCCCTCTCTCCTCCTATCTTTCCCTTCTCTCCTCTCTTTCTCTCACTCTCTCCCCTTTTCCTTTTCACTCTCCCCCTCTCCTTCTACCTTTCCCCTCTTTCTCTCTCTCTCTCTCTCTCTCTCTCTCTCTCTCTCTCTCTCTCTCTCTCTTCTCTCTCTCTCTCTCTCTCTTTCTCTCTTTCTCTCTTTCTCTCTTTCCTTTACTAAAAGAAAAAAAAATGGTTGGGACTCATAGGAATCAGGGATCAGATGACAATGGTATTGGTAGGGAGGAATGGATGGAGGAACAGTGGAGAAGGATGGAACAAGAATGGGAGAGAAAATTAGGAGAGCCTTCTGAAAAAATGGAGAAAGAGCTCTCTGCGAAATGGGAAAAGAGGTTGGAGAAGGAGACGAAGAAATGGGAGGCACAAGTCGAAACTGCAGTAGACAGGGTAAGGGTCCTAGAGTTTGAGGTAAACAGGCTGAAGCAAGTCTCAGGGGCAATGAACAGAGAAGACACAGCATATGAAGCTGAGGGGATGAACAGGAAGGAAGGAGATATGAATTATGCTAAGGTCATATCAGCCTGCAAAGAAGGGTCATGGAGTAAAAGGAAAGAGCAGCTGGGTACAGATAGAGAGGGAGATAAGTCGAATGCTGAGGCAAAACCATGCTACCAAGAGCCACTGGAAAAATCAAGGGAGAAAATGACCATATACAGACAGGAACCAGAGTCACAGAGGGAGAGGCAATGGGAGGAGGAAAGGGCAAAATCAGTGTTTATCCATGGGCTTCGGGAGAGAGAGGAAAAGACACACACTGAAAGACGGCAGGAAGAAAGAAAGGAGATTGGAAAAATCATCACGGAAATGGGGGGAGAAGACATGGACAATTGAAAAATTTTCAAAAGGGGGGAG